>JAHBMJ010001404.1:30000-31044 GCA_018398765.1 Chromera velia
CCGGCCTCCTCTTCTTCTTCTTCCTCCTCCTCCTCCTCCTCCTCCTCCTCCTCTTCCTCTGCCGTGGTGAACGTGGGGGAGTCGGGAAAGGGACTTGGGGGGGAGGTCTAGATGGGGGACAGAAGGTAGCTTTGGTAGACAGAGACCTCCCTCCTCCCTCTCTTCTTTCCCTCTCTCAGATAGCCGGTCAGACAGTCAGTTGTGGCAAAAACTTCCCCCTTCCTTCCTTTTCTTCTTCTTCTTCTTTTTCCTCTTGTTTCGCTTCTGCTTCTGCTTCTTCTTCTTTTTCTTTTTCTTCTTCTTTCTCTTCTCCTTTCTCTTCTTCTTCTCCCCTCCTGCCCCCTCTCCCTTCTTCTGACCCTCCTGCAAAGGATGAGTTCCTTTCCCTAGAAGAGATTGAAGCCCTTTTTGAAGTAACCGAATTTGAGACCCCCTTTTTTTGAAGTAAGGAAGAGAAAAAGAGGGAAACAAGCAGCCAGATGGATAGATAGACAGGCAAGGGTCCTGGGGCGGGGAAAAGAGGGTGGGATGGTAAGGTTTGCTTCTTCTTTCTCCTATTCCTCTTCTCCTTTTTCTTCTTCTTCTTTATATGATCCCCCTTCTTCTTGTAGGCAGGAGACTGCAGGAGAGTGCCACGGTCAAAAGAACAGGGGGCAAAGGAGAATGAACTGACTGTACTGACAATTGAAACCTTTGTACTGGAAAGTGACTTTACAAAAATTTAGTTTTTAAAACATTAAAATAGATAGTTTAACCTTTAAACTAATTGATTTTCATAATTTATTTAAGACTATTTAAGCTTAGTAAGATGTTTAAAAAATGAAATAAAAAAATGTATATATAGAGTATATATTTTTTCAAAACCATAAATTGTCTGGTACCTATCATCGTAAATTAACGCTAAGACGAAACACAATAAGAAATGCATCTGAATGGCTCTGAATCGATCTCATTGAAACATTTCTTCTCATGATCATAACTGTTTTGTTTTCAATTCATACGAGGCACTGCTCAACGGCGGGCGTATCAGGGGTAGGGGGGGGG
>JAHBMJ010001405.1:0-15439 GCA_018398765.1 Chromera velia
GGAGGGGGGTGGGGGGTGGGTGGGTGGGTGAGAGAGAGAAAGAGAGAAAGAGAGAGAGAGAGAGAGAGAGAGACAGACAGACAGACAGACAGACACAGACAGACAGACAGACAAACAGACAAACAGACAAACAGACAAACAGACAAACAGACAAACAGACAGACAGAGACAGAGAGCGCGTGTTTTTGTATATGTGCGTGAGAGTGTGTATGTGTGTGTGTATAAGTGTGTATAGGTGTGTGTGGGAGGGGGTGGGGGAGGAGAGAGGGAGAGTGAGTGCAAGAGGGTGTGTGTGTGTCCGTCGGCTTGCAGGCAACCTCCCTGATGTATGCGAGTCGAGTGAAGACCATCACCAACCACTCGAGCAGAGCAGTGCAGGACAGAAAGGCCGCTGCCATGTCAAAGAAACTTCACCTGTACGCAGAAATTCTAAGGTGGGTGTTATGTCGATGTATGTGTCTCTGGTGATCTTCCTTCCGTTGGCTCTCCGTCGTGGATTACGATATAATTGTGTGAAGGTTCCAGATCAGCCTGTTTCCAGTTGGGGATTCTCTCAGTGATTGATTTGACAGGGTCGGAGGAGAACCGGTGATCGAAGAAATTAAGGAGAACGTTAGGAACTTATTCGTCCTACAGAGAGTCTAAGACGGATCTGGACTTTCGTTGGTCGATCCTTGTGTGCGTGTGTTCTCTCCCTTTCAAAGCTTGAGTTTTTCTTCAACTCTTTCTGGTCGGTCACCGCTGCATCAATTCATCCCCTCCCGCTGCATGGGTGTTATCGGGTGCACCTTGCGTGTCAGTCAGCATGTGTCCCTGTCTGTATGGATGAATGGAGGGACGGATGGATCTTTGTGCGCGCGCTTGTGAGTGTGTGTGAGTGTGTGTGTGTGTGTGTGTGTGTGCTCATATGATTGTAAGTAAGTATGTGTGGATGGATGCACCTGCAGGAAGCACGATCTGATGCCGTCTCAAGCCCAGGATGATGGAGAGGCCGACGAGGGAGACGGAGAAGGAGGGGGCGGAGGCAGTGTACCCGGATCCCAGCAGAACACGCCGAGGAAGACTGCGCGCATCTCACCCAGTGCTGCTGCTGAGGCGGTCAAGGGCGCTGTGGCGGGAGCAAATGCTTCAGCGACCCCGACTTCTTCGCGACAGATGGGGGGGAGGAAGTCCACGATTAAGGGTCCCCTCACTGCACGGGGACGGTAGAGAGAGTAGCTAGGGAGGAAAGGGAACCATGGAGCATGCATGCCATTCCTCAGGGACTCCGAGAGAGGTATGCACGTGTGGGCGCGATTTTTGAACAGAAGGAGGGTCGAAGTATCTGCAAGGTTATCAAGCAGAGAGGAAATCGCTTGTATATGCGCGAGGTGTCGAAAGAAGGGGAAGAGGATGACGACCTCATGAAGTGCGGTTTATGATACAACTGGCATCCGGTCGATGCAGCGAGACAAATGGGGTCGGGAGGGAGGGAAGGGCAGGGAGAGAGAGCCTCATATTAGGTCGTCCTCTACTTTGTGCACAGTTTTTGCCGTGTTCCGTTCTTCGAAATGTTTCCAAAGAATAATTAAAAATTGAGGCTTCTCATACAGCAGCCTGTTGACGCAAAGAGCCGGAACTAGCCGGCACGTTGTCTTGGATGGGTCTCGTTCTTTGACTCTTGTTCCCTCTCTTACTTGAACTAGTACTCGGGTGCTGGCTCGGATGTCTTCTCTTCATTTAATTTCTTTCTGGTCCTCTCCATCTCTAGCTCCACCCCGCTAACTTCTTTTTTTCTTCTGTTTCTTGCTGTATTATGGAAAAAAGTGACTAAAAAAATATTTTTAAAGACTAGTTTAAGCAAATTGATGAAGTAAAAAATGTCTCATATAAAATTGGAGGTGTTTTGAGGTTTCGAATATTTTCCAAAAAGTGTTTTAGAGCTAGCTCAAAAAAATTTTTGTGGAAGTACATTGGTATAAAAAAACTAGAAGTCCTAGGAAGATCCTATTATGAGCGCTCCTCACATAGAAAATGATGGAGAACACGTTTCTAGTACTTATATAACCTAAACCTTTACAGTTGGATCACCAAAATATTTTAGGAGATTGTAATAAAAACGAGTTAACGTTTACTTCAAAAAACAGTTATACAACTTAGATTTCCTTTCTAGGCGACGCACAGTGGTTAAAAAAAAAAAAAAATCTGAAAACGTCTATTCTTTTTTTTTTTTTATTTAAAATTTTATTGTATATGTAAAAAAAAATAAAGGTCAAATGACTAGCTTCAACTAGAGTTTGAATCATATCTAGGATCCCAGTTTCACTTTTAGCTTGGTAGACGCTTAACTAGACGCTTAAAAGGATTGACCAAAACTAGCTTCGACTAAAGCTTCGAAATGTATATCGTCCTAGATATCGTCAAAGAGCCACTCAAAGAACTTCTCCTCTGTCTGCTCTTCTGTCTGTATCCATGCATCCATCCTTCTTATCACTCTTTGCATAGGATAAAAGAGAGCCCCCTTTTCCCTTCGCCTGCCCGCTCGCCTTCGTCCCTGTAATCTGTTTTTGTGATGGTCGCTGCGTGCAGTGCCATACACGTAGACTTCATTCATTTTTTAACAGACACAGTAAAGAGAAGAGAGAAAAGTCTGGTGACAGTGCAGTTAAACAAGGGGAAAAAGATTGGTTGGTCCGTGTTCACTGTTCAACAAAGTCGATGATGGAATGGTGAAGACACTAGTAGAGACACTAGTAGAGACAAACGTACAATAACAACTAGGACTAGAACCAGGGTTGAAACTAGGGTTAAAAGATGTTTAAAACTTTGAGTTGAGTAATAAGTTCACGAGGAAGTTAGTTTAAAAGTACTTCTAAAAGGTGCTCCTCTAGGTACTCCTAGAGGTGCTCTAGGAAATCCTTCGTAGAAAAAAAGAAAAAAAAAAAAATCTGGAAAGGCCTATTTTTTTTTTTTTTTTACCACTGTGCGTCGCCTAGTTTCCTTTAGCCTATAACTAACTTTAAACTATCGCCTATATATATCTATAGGATCTAATTATTTCGTTCTAATTTACTTTTCACTCATGATTTATTATGAACTTAAAGTTAATCAGATATAGCAAGACATGTGATAGGTAGCATAGGCTCTATGAACTCTAGTATAAACTTCAATCTTTAACAATTTGATTTGTTTTAGTAGCAGGTTTACGCGTTACATGTTTTTCACAAGATTTTTTATATATTAAACTGAGTCATAACTTATGATAACTCTGGTAAGAGCTGGATTGATGTGAACCTGAGTGTGAACCATACTAGGAACCATAGTAGAAGCACAGTATGAACTTTTTTGTTTCGCTTGTTATGTGGTAGAATTCTTGAATACATTTGAAGGGACTATGCGCGAATGTAGTTCGGCGACTGCCAAGTTGCCAACTAAGCAATTTTTGCATCGGCATCATTCGGCGGCATGTCGGGGTCTGGAAACGCTTTCTTTTCGTATCGGCGGTTCTGAAATCGGCTCGATCTGTTTCTTGACTCTTGGGTGAACTACGCTGCCAACCATTGAACTTTGCATGTTCGATCACATTTCAAACATCACAAACGCGTCGGCTCACTGTCTGCCTAAGACCGCCTTCCTGTAGGTCCGTCGGGCAGACACTCTCATGCAACGAATGACTGTCAACGATCGACTCAGTCACTAACTCGGTCGGTTTTCCATCAGGAGTTCACAGCGCCGCGTGAACGGCTAACGGAATGAACCGAGGGACGGACAAAACAGGCCAAGTGACACACAGATAGACAGGATATGGATGAACAGATCAGGTGAAAACACAACCTTTACCTCAATTCATCTGCACACAGCGTCTCGTGTCCGGAATGGACCACTAGATACCAGGATGGCTCACTCACTCTCCCACCCACTCCCAAGTCACTCGATCACTCCCAAGTCACTTGCACCCTTCGTCCTCCCTCTTTGTACATGCATTGGTTCACTTCACATTCTTGAAGAAAAAGAAAAAAAGGAAAGGTGGAAGGAGAGACTAAAGGGACGAAGGAAAACAAGCACAAGAACGGAGAAGAAAAAGAAAAGCACTTCTGAATTATTTCCACTGCGGGTCACTTGGAGACGAAGAAGAGCAGGCAGGATGGCCGGAGAAAAAGAAAGAAAAAACCCCACAACCAACCCCACACATCGTTCAGTCTCCCTGACAACCGACCAAGGCCCATCCGCCTGGCATCTGGAAAAAAGGAAACAAAAGAGAAAGGATGAAATTTTACAAATTTACGAAGACACTCTTACTTCCAAAAGAAAGATCACCAATAAGTGATGATGCACTACACAGGCGGAAACAAGGCCAGCAGCAGTGAGGAAGACAGAGAAAAAAGCCACGAGCTTCACTCCCCCCTTCCCCCCCGCCCCCCTGATCGCTCTGGGGCTTTCTCTCTTCCTTTCTGCTCTTCCATAGACACGGGAAGTGCCACACCTTTTTTATATTGTTACATAGAGAGAGAAACGAAACGCACAAGGACCAACAACGCCCTGCATGCATGTACTCATCAATGAATCATTCACTCGAACAAGGGAAGATCGAAGGCACTTTCTTTCAACACAAAGCAGACGGACGAGCCATGACGACTCACTCACACAACTACGAACGAATAGGCACAAGCCCCACTCACTGCATGTCAATGAAATGTAGGAAGGAGGTGGGGGGACCACTGCATGAGTGTTTCTTTTCTTTTCTTCCCTGCAGGTCTCTCTGATCAACGCAGCCGCCCCACGGCCATGATCCACTCTTGTGACCGGCTGGGAAAGAGAAGCTAGAAAGAAATTGGGAGGGGGGGAGAGGAGAGGAAGGGAAGGAAAAACAAAAAAAGGGCCCCGCCAGCCAGCCGTCCTTGCAAGCAACTGCTCAATACCCACGAGTCAGACTGAACTCTTTCCATTCCGCTTCTTGCCAACGTCGAATTGGTCAATCGAGGCTTCTCATTTTTCTTTTCTCTCGGAACGTCCCTTCGGATCTAATCTCTCTCTCTCTCTCTCTCTCTCTCTCTCTCTTGCTCTGTGTCCCTTGATCTTTCTCCCGAGTCTTTGTGCCGCTTTTCCCTCTCCTCCTGGGCTCATGAACACATAACAACTACGACCGATCGAGTGACGTCTCGATATGAGAGGACGTGCAACGGACAGACACCGGCAGGCCCCTGCAGGGGCACTCTCTCTCCTCTCCTCTCTGCAGGAGTTCATCCAGCCAGCCATCATTCAGGCAGTCACAGGAATGCGGTCACGTTGACAGTGAAAGAACGAAACGATTGGTCGACCAGTGCAAAAAAGAAGGGCAAGGGCAAGTCAGGCGAAAAGATACCTCCCTGACACTTCTACGCCGGCCCACAACACATATGTGCTTCATATGTGCTTCTTTCTTCCTTTCCTCCTTCAAAACACCCATATATTTTCTTCACCTCGTCCCTCCTCCTGACAACGTTGGTTGATGCTTCCTTTCTTCAAAAGACCTGCCTGCATCATGTATACAGACACAATTTGTGGGAGGAAAAGAAAAAGGAAAAGAAAGGGACCCCTGCAGCCTGCCTCCGTGGAGTGAACGGCACGCCTCCATTAAATCGACCTACATGCAGGCAGGCAGGCAGGCAGGCCGGACACAGGGCCGCGATCGACGTTCCCCCCCCAGCTTTGTTTCTTTCTTTAATTCACTCTCCCAGCAGCATCCCGAACAGATAAGTGGAAAGAGAGAAATAAGGAAGGAAGGAAGGAAGGAAGGAAGGAAAGAAGGAGAAGACCAGATGTACGCACGCACGCACACATACAGCAAGGAAAGAAGGAAGGAACCATCGATCTCTCTACTTCAACTTCTTCTCATGAACGAACCTTGAGAAATTGAGTGCATGAAAAAGAATGGAGGCAAAGCAAAGAAGATTGTGGTCGAGAGGAGAGAGAAGGGGGAAGAGAAGGTAAGATTCGAACACTGTGTAAATACATACCAAGTTCTTCATTCTGCAGTCATCTGCTTGGCAGGTTTCCCCCACTGCCCTGCTTCTTTCCGAAACCTGTCGGTCCTTCAAACCAAGAAACCTTCAGTCAAAATCTGCTTTAAAAAGCTTTTCACCGTCTTCCGCCTGCCTGATCAGTAGAATCATCCATCTTTTTAAAACAGGGGTGAGAGGTGGGACGAACTGCCAGTCTGTCTGTCTCTGTCTCTCTCTCTCTCTCTCTCTCTCTTTGTCTGTCTGGCTATCGCTTTGACTGACACAGAGCACGATTGATTACAGGAGAAGAATGTTTGCATGAAGAAACGGTGGGTGGACGATGAGATTCTCATCTGTCGGCAGAGGCAGTGAACAGACGGACAGACAGAAGCTTCTCGCGACAGTGGGACAGATGCCTTTCTCTCTCTCTCGTCTTCTTTTGTTCTTTCTTCAATCTCTCTCTGCTGCCCAGTGAAGAGAAGGTAGACCCTCCCTGCATGCCGTTGTGTCCCTCTGACTCCCTTCTGTCTGTCTGTCCGTCCGTCCGACTACTTTCCTGCTAATGTCCTCCATGCCCCCTCTCCCTGGCTGTCCGAGTAGAGTGTTCCACCCACCAACAGGCACGCCCTTCTGACTGAATCCCCTCTTGCTTGCTTCCCAAAAGACCAGAGACCAGAGAACAGAAACCGATAGACAAAGAATATGCGAAGACCTGCTCATGTTTCAGGCGAAAATCGGGCAGCAAACGTTGGGGGGTTTGGTCCCAGACCTTCTTTTCTTTCTGCTCTGATCGGCTCTTGTGATCGAGCCAACTCACTTACTCCACCTCTCTTCGAACGGCAAGCCACCACAGACAGACAGCAAGACAGACAAACAGATTGAAAAGCAGCCAGACAGGCAAACCCGACAAAGAGACACGCCACTTGACTGCACTCATTGTTTCCTTTCCACTGTATCATATTGCTAGCATACATAAGGAGGGAAAGTTGGGGGACCAGGACGGAGTGTTAGACGGGATTAGAATACTGCATGCCAAGGAGAAAGAAAGGTATACATATACAGAGGCATAGCAAGCAAATGCACGCATAAAACGAACCCCCTTCCCCTCCCACCCCTCCCTACGGCCCCTGCTGCTTTCGTGATCGACCGTCACTGTGCCGGGAAAGAGTGGTGGACGAATGGATGAACGAACCAGAAACAAAACATGCACAGAACAAAAGAAGACGCAAAAACGCACAGAATCAATCGACAGAGAAACAAAACAGTGCAAACACGAATTCCTTCACCAGCACCTGAGGGTGAGGGTGAAGACATGAATGAATGCATCAGACAGGCCGGGCAGGGTCAAAATTAGTAAGCTCTCTCTCTCACTCTCTTGACTTGCAACCGCAGTCTCGAAAGAAAGAATGTGTGCAGAGAAGAAACGAAGGGAGTGGCGATGTCGAGAAACGCACAGATAAGTCGAAGCCGTTGGGTGGAAGTAGAAGGAGGCAACACCGAGAGAGAGAAAAAAACTCCAGGCAAAGCGGAAAGGACAGATGGCCATTCGCCGTCTCTCCTCTCCCCCTTCCCTCAGCTTCTCTCTCCCCCCTTTCTTCCTGTTGTTTCTTTCTCTTGCGTCTGCTTTCCATTCCCGTCCATTCCCTCGGCCTTCTAAATATACACAGGGGGAAATCGACACCCATCCATAAGTGCAGACAGACAGAAAGACAAGACGGGCCCCACAGTATCTCTCTCTCGTTTATCGATTCCCCATGAACACAAGAAAGACCTTTCCAAGCATGAAGACAAACAGAGGGGGGAAGGAGGGGGCTCTCATGCTAAACTGCGACTGCAAGGAAGGCCGAATTGGCACAGGGGGGGAGCTGAAGTGTCGTCATGCTGTCTGTCTGTCGGTCTGTCGTCGGGAGCAATTATCAATGTTCAAAGTTGTGGGGGGAGAGAGGAGTTGGGGTCATGTTCTCCTGAACCTCCAGCACTCTCTCTACGGCTGCTGAGTCGGCATTCGTTTTCAAAATCGCGGAAGTGCCGGAGTTGGTCCAGCGTGCGAGAATGCCGGGCCCGTGGGATGCCGTGCGTTTTCTGTTTGCCCTCTTTCTCTCCCGTCTCCTCACATTTCCCCTCTCGTCTCTCTCCCGCCCTCTCAAACCCCCCGTGCCCCTGCTTCCCCGGCTGCTGGCTCTTGAAGGAGAAGGCAGAGGGACGACCGAGGTGACTTCCTCGCAGTCGCCTGCTGGGTCCTCTGACGGGAACGTGCACAGTCCTTCAGAGAGGGGGGGGGGCCTCTGTTGATCATTCTCTTGCGAATTTGGGACAGAGACGCCTCGGTGGGGAGACACTGGGAGGAGAGTGGGCTGCTGAGTTTGGAGCTGGAGGGAAGAGAAGGGACCTCTGTGAGGATAAGGGAAGCTCCTCTCTTTCTCTTTCTTTCGACTGGATGAGGAAGAAGAGTCTCCTCCTCCACACTGAGAGGGAGAGGGAGGCAGGTAGATCTCCTGGTGGGGGCGTGTTTCGGTTTCCGACTCGGTGGTGCACTCAGAGTCAGAGTCTGTGGAAGAACAGGAAAGGGAGGACAAGGAGAGACGGGGAAGAATGCGGGTCGAATAGACTCTGGAGGATGGGGACTGGTGTCTGTGTCTGTCAACGGGTGAGTGCCTCGGCCTGTCGTGCCCCCTCTCATTTGCGGTCTCTGACCTTCTCACTGCAAGCGAAGTCGGCAAGTGATCAGCCGGCCCTCCAATGAGAGCTGCAGCAGAAGGGATGAGATTCTGCCTGTGCGCTCCCCTTCTTTCTTCTCTTGCACTCTTGCCCCCCCCATGTGTGAGCATTCTGGATGCTGCAGAGGCGGCTCGAGTGAGAGAGAGTGCGGTGGTTGCCTTCCAAGGAGCCATGAGTCTGTCTTCCTCAAACTCAACGGGGGGTTGGAGGAAGTGGCTGCTGGATGATGCAGAAGATTTGTAAGACGGGGGGCAGGGGAAAGATGCGAGTCGGAACATCGTCAGCCCTCTCCCACTTCTTCTCGCGGTCGGGTACAACTCGTCCTTCCCTCCCGCCGCACCCCCGTCCTCCTTCAAGCAGCAACCAGAGTCTGCCCCGTCTCCCACCCCAAAATCGAGAGAGCATTTCGCTCTCCGAAGAGACAGAGAGCGGCAAGGGAGTGTGACTTGATCCGATCCCCCGGTAACTTCCTTGTTTTTCTTTGGCGTGGCTGTGGATAAGGGGGTGCAGGGAGGGCGGGGTGATGCGGAAGTCTGTTGGTCTCTGGATGTGAGAGGCGGCTGAAGAAACAGAGATGGCATCTCGGCCTTCTCTGTCTCCCCATCCTGATCTGCTCCGAGGAGCCCAACGACATGGCTGGACATCTTCTCTGTGCATGGGTGGTTGAAGGAATGATTGTTGTCATCATCCTTCATGTCCTCTGTTTCAAGGTCATCTCCCATCAGGGCCTGGTCGGCCATGTCTTCCGTCTCATCTTCCTCACCTGCGTTGAGACGATCGTCGTCAGAGGGCAACTCCACCTCTGTTGTCCACCCGTCACGTCTCTCTCTCTCGTCTTCTTCAACCGCAGTTGTTGCTGGTGCTACTGTGCTCTTCGTGGGGGCCTCAATTTCATCCTTTGACTGGCTGGCCAACGGTTTCGCCTGAATTCGCCTCCTTTCCTCCCTCTCCTCAATCCTCTGCACTCGCTGACGACACCAAGCAGCGGGGGTCGAACACTCACAGACACGCTCGGACGCTCTGATAGCCAGGCGAACCTGGTCAGAAAGGAGAAGGAACCTTCCCAACACAGCCCGAGTATCGGCAAGCTCGGCAGAAGTCAACTCCTTCAGATTGTTCTTCTCGAACAACCCCCCTATCTCAGGCATCACGTCACCCGTGTGTCTCCAGAAGCTCCGACCATTCTTTGAACAACCCCGCTTTTCCTTTCCCCCCTTTTCAATCTGAGCACAGTCTGTCTCTGCTTCTTCGAGACTGAAGCTGAGGTTGCGCGGGAAAGCTGTTGCTGCTGCTGTCTCGGAGACAGACTCGAGGGCTGACGAGGGGGTGGACGGTGCGCTGCCGGTCTGGGTCTTTCTGTCTGAGGGCGATGCCGCAAGACGACAGGGGCTGCTGTCGCTGCAGCTGTCAGATAATGCAGCTGCAGGTGCAATCACACACCTCTGCAATCCACCCACGTTCCTCCCCTTGAAGGGCACAAACGGGCCAGCGGAGGCCGCAACAGTGCCCCCATGAGGGTGCCCAGCCTCCAGGACCCCGGCTGCCGACTCTCCCTGGTGTTCCGCAATGACGACATTGTCAAGGAACAGACGCTCGAAGGGAGCCGCCCAGAGGCCCTCTGCCTCCAGACCGATTTTGGTCGCAGAGATTCGGAGACGACGGAAAACCAATCCAGAAATCTGAGGAAGCGCTTGGGGGTCGTAACTGCAACGCAGACAAACAGACAGACAAGGACAAGGACGTAAACAGAACAACTTAGAAGGCTGGTGAAGGACCAACTCAGAAGATGCTTTGAGATGCTTTTACTTCTTCTCTATCCGACAGATAGGCCGGCAGCCAGAGGTCACACGCATACAAAGTGCGGACTTCTTTGCAAGCATAAGTCTCTTTCGCGGTACACACATGTGCCTGCCTGTCTCGCTGCAAGGGCACGACTGGGAATCTGCTTTTCACAAGGGCTCCAGAAGAGAGGCGGCTAAAGCACGGAGGAGGAAAAGAAGCACCCGCTTCCTCACCCCCCTCACTGATCGATCGACTCACCCGTCATGAGGGTGCCCTCTGTAGAAAGAGTTCAACCGGATCCCCACGGCCACATCCTTGAAGGAGCAGTCAGAAACCGTCACGTGAGAGACCCAACCGCCCCGCCCAGCTGCCGACTTGAAATGAATCCCCTGACAACTGTCAAAAACCTGCAGCACCCATAAGGGGGACACAAGGAAGGCGGGAGCATCGAACAGGTTAGTTACCGCCATTTTTGGCTTCACACACTTTCACGGCGCGCGCGCGCGCGCGCGCACGCACACACACACACACGACGAAAGAGACCAAGAGCCCTGAGAGAAAGCGATGGCTCCTTTCCGCTGCAACACAGTAATCACACGAAAACCTCCGAAAAAATTCCGACAAGACCCTGCGTGCAATGACTGACTGACCTTGTTCGAATGGACCATCACGTTCTCAATTCCTCCACTCATCTCACTCCCGAGGCAGACAGCCGCACACCGTCTCGAAGAAAGTTCGCAGTTTCGGATAACAATGTTCTTCGCTGGCCGGCCAAACCTGCACGCCCACACGCACTTCTTTCCAAACATGCGCACACAGATGCAGAACGGCCCCTTCCTTTGTAAAGGAGAGAAAGCAGATGCGCTGAGACAGAAAGCTGGCCTGAATAACAAATTTTTCCGAATCGCGAAAAAGAAAAGGCTCTCTCGCTCCTTTCAAGCATTCGAACCATTTGCCAAACCGTTCGCACACCAACTTGTTTGTTGAAAAGCAAAAAATCTGTGATCACTACTCGAGTGCATATGATCTCCGCCCACCGCATGATCTCCGCCCACCGCACACAGACCTGTAGCCGTGGTGGTCATACCCAGACTTGATCGCGATGCAATCGTCACATGTCGTGATTCTGCAGGCAGGCAGGCAGGTAGGCCTTCGACTTGCAACATGTGACCAGAAGAGAGGAACAACGCAGAGAAAGAAGGAAGTAACATTCCGCGCCTCCTTTGACAGTTTCTACATTATGACATGAAAGGAATGGAACGCGGAGGGAGTAGGTGTGAGGGGCAAGATCCTCATCCCCTTCCAGTCACAGCTCTCGTCGCTGAGGAAGCAGGCGGAGAAGTAGGAGGGAAGAGCACAACTGCCCCATGCACTAACCGATAGACAGACAGACCTGCATCTCTCGATGACGACATTCCAAGAACTGTCGGGGTCAATGCCATCTGTGTTGGGTGCGTGGTAGAGAGGGGAGCTGATGGACATGTCGTGGATATGCACACCGTCGCAATAGACCTGCAGGGCGGGTGTTCGAACACACATACAGGAAGGACAGGAAGCAAACAGGCAACCCAGAGGGAGGAAGGGTCCTTTGCTATCCACGCAATCGATGAAGATCACGAAGGAAATATCGCACTCACCTAATTGTGTGGTTCCTCTCCTGCTGGATTTTCACATGAAGTTCTTTCCGTTAACATACTGAAGAAAAAGGAAGAAAACGTTCTCTATCCATATTTGTGTGTGTGGTGGGGGGGGGGGCTCTGTCTTTCGGTAGTGCTTTTTTTGAGAGGAAGAGAGGGCCCCCCGTCCTGACTGCTGTTGCCCGAAACAAAGAAACAAAGAGGTGGGGGAACTTGCAGCAATGTAGGGATTTTCCCAGTCGAAACAAAGAAGAAAACCGTTGATCTTGACATCATCCTGCAGAAATTGGAAGACAAAAAGTCGCAACTTACAGGGTGCAACGTCCAGAAAGGAGAGTTTTGAAGGTGAACGAAGGACACGGTCACATCGACACAGGAGAGAAACTCAATAAGATGTCCTCTTGTGTGTTTCTCCTCCTTGCTCAGCCTCCTGTCCCACCACTTCTGTCCGTTCCCATCCAGCACACACCCCTCTCCGCCGTCTCCTGTTATCCGCACGTCTCGGCAGTTCGTGACTTGAAGGAAGGAGGCGTGCCGGGGGCCTGGGTGGTCCCTTCCCTGGCCGTAGGACTGCAACACAAAAGTTAATAATTGTATGATATCGAAGTCTCACAAATTGAAGTGAAGCCTGAGACGCACAAAACGTTCTCGAAACGCAGTGTTCACATGCAGCAATCGATGTAGCCATTGAAGTTTCCGGTCACCCCGCCGTCGGCCCACCCAGATGTGCATCAATGCCCGTCAGTAAAAGCGGCGACTATAAGAAAAGCAACAAAGCAATGCGAGCGGCTACGAGAACGAATGTACGGTAGCAATACATGGAGACCTGCGTGGGCGGTCCCGCTGTCACACCTTGAAGGCACTCAAAGGAAGATTTGACCGACCGACCGACCGGCAGAAAGGGAATCAGAGGCCAGTCCTCCAGATCGTCCGACGCCTTCAGTGTGGCCCCGTGAGAAAGAAAGAGTGTCACCTTCGACACACCCTCAATCAGCACAGGGGCAGACACCCACCGGCCGGGGGGGAAAAACACCACGCCACCCTCTCTGCATTTGGCGGCAGCCTGTCGCGCAACGAAAAGAAGAAGCATCTTGATAATGTTTTAGGGAAAGCCGTAAACGGAAGGAAAAGCAGGATGGCGATGGTTCAGAACAGTAGAGAGCGAATGGAGTGAAGTATTAGAGGACACTTCCGCTCCAACGAAGGAAAGCAAAAAGTCTTGAATGAAATAGTCTTCTTATTTGAGATGGGGAAAATAGAAAAAAGAGAGACGGAAAGCCATAATCGTCACTCTACGTGCTTGCAAATCTTCCTCTTTGTTTCCACAGCACAAACGGTATGAGACAGGAGCACAAACAAAACAGCGGACAGAGCGCATCCCAGACGAAGAAAGAAAAGAGAAACCGAAGACAACGGAGAGACATTCAAGGAAAGCCATCAACAAGGTCGGGAAAGAAAAGGTGAGCCGGATAATCGAACAGACCTGGAGTGCCCCTCGGAATGCCACGGTGAATTTCTTCTTGCTGTCCTCCCTCTCCTCCTCCGTCTGCTCATCTTCCCTTGTCTGAACCGCACCGAAGTCGATGACATCAAAAAGATTGCCTCCTCTCAACTTCAACTCCTCCTGCAGCCTCTTCGATCTGCCGCCCACCACGTCAACGTGCTTCGCCGCTTCCACACACCGTGCCTGTGCGTCTTTCAAACTCTTCCTGATGCACACATCTTTGCCATGGTTCGAAACGGGAAGGGGAATACAGAGCGAACTCTCCATTGCCACCAGCTGAAAATCAAAAGTGGCGCTGTCAAAGAAAAGACTTCTATAGGCAAAATTGATCAACAGATCGACTGCAGAAAGGCACTCAAGGGCAAGCAAGGACGCTTGCTGAGCTACCGGCGCACCTTGGTACACGAGGAAAGAAAAACTGCTGCCGTAGCGACTCTGAATGGAGGTTACTCCATCAACACAAACCCGGCCCATGCAGAAAGCCGACTGAATGCCTCAGGGCGATTAATTATATGCGTGACGGATTCGCGCATCAAACAGGACATCCACGCGCCGTGCTTCACCAATTAAAAGAGCCGGTTTCATGGACGCGTAATACCCGGGCACGCGGACCGTTAGCCGGTGAGCTACCTATAACACCGAATTAATTCGAATTTAAACAAAAAAAATCTAACACTAATTACAATCTAATTGTGTCCCCAGCCGGCTCTCTCTACGGCGGACCGCGCGCGCACACTATATAGTGGTCGCGCGGCAAACGGGGGCCCGGGACCGACCCTGCCGGCCTATAGCTGGCCGCGGGCTCTGCATGAAAAAGACAAAGGTCAGACAATGGTCAGACACGTCGCTCGCGCGAAGTGATGCTGATAGAAAACTAACTGAGAAAAGCAACCTGCTGACATTTCACAAAGCGCGATCCTTCGAACAGAGAGAGCTGGTATTGCATGTACATCATGTGTTTGAAGTTTGAACAGACCGTGAAGCCAGCGGAGCTCTGTTGAATTCAGAGCAACAGGAATGAAAAAAATTGAGGCAACACATATCATAAAAGTGAAACACTTAGCAACACGTCAGATGAGAAAAGGTGGGAAGCGGAAGGAGAAGGGGCCGAGCGTGGGCCTCCGTTTCCAGCAGACGCAAATCACCGTTCTTCTTTGCTGGCTTGCTCTCAGCGCATTTGCTTGTTGTGCCATGGGAGCGACACACACGTCATTGAATCCGCTTGTGACCACTTGTGTCTGGGAGAGAGCGACAAAACAATGTTCTCTGAGCGTTGAATCGGTCCTCAAGTACGTGTTCAGCCATCCCAAAGGACGTTCAGACAAAGGGGCAGACCATGCATGTGGAAAAATTGCAGACGTGAGTGAAAGGTGGCACAGTCGCCACGCCCTTCCTTTTCATAGCTTAGACTAGGAGACAAGTGCATTGAGCCATTCTTGTGAAATGGAAAAGGCCAGACGTACAGAAGCGGGGAACGAATGAGCTTGCGAGCGAATGAGTGATTGAATGGGTGGGTGAACGTGTGGATGCGGGTGAGTGTGTGTGTGTGTGTGTGTGTGTGTGTGTGGGCCGGGGGGGCGGTGGGTGAGTTGAGGGAGGGATTAAGGGGCATGCACTTTGTGGCATTGACTATGAAACCACTGAGTTCGGAAATTGGTCAATACGTGCCCTTGACTATGTGTTTGCGTCGATGCGTACTTGTCTGTGTTCATGTCTATCTGTGCTGCGCTATCGTGTGTGTGCGAGTCCGCTTCCACGTGTCCGTGTGCATGACAGAATGTGTATGCTTGTCGCCTGCGTCCCTTCTCTGTCTCTCACCCTCTCACCCTCTCAACCCC
>JAHBMJ010001405.1:15690-113339 GCA_018398765.1 Chromera velia
CCCCCCCCTCTCTCTCTTTCTCTTTCTCTCTTTCTTTCTCTCTCTCTCTCTCTTTCTCTCTCTCTCTCTCTCTCTGTCTGTGTGTGTGTGTGTGTGTGTGTGTGTGTGTGCGTGCGTGCGGGCGCGTGCGTGTCTGGTATGTGCGTGTGTGTATATGAGAGAGAGAGAGAGAGAGAGGGCGAGAAAGATGCATGTATGTACACACGTGTACATGCATATGTGTATATACATGTATATATATACAGAGAGAAACACCGAATGTGCTTGATTCTCTGGTGCTTTCAAAGTGAGTGTATCTATTTCAGCCGGAACACCAGAACACGGAAGTGAAGGCAGAACGAGACAGGATCATACGTGCGTTCCTCCCAGACCGCAGCCTCTGCCTGTGTCTATATTTCTGAAAGAACTTAAAGATGCTGGGAGGGATGCATTGCGGCTGACAAAACTGCACTGTTGCTTTGGGTCCCTCTCACTTCTTGCAGTTTGCGGCCACGTTTCTTTTCTGCCGGATGATGACGGACAGAAAGAGTTGCTCGGGTAGGTTGTTTTTCTCTTGCCTTTTGTTTGTTTTTCTGCATGCGTTTTTTTCATCAGAACAAAGCAAAACCAAGGTTTGTGGGTCTGTCCATCAGTGACAGTGGGTCCGAGTGATGAGGTACGCGCAGTTTTTGTTTTTGGTCTTTGAGGATTGTGCCCTCTCTCTGCCACTCTCTCTGTTCTCGTGCATACAATTCCTCGGCTCCCTAGTGTTTTTCTTCTTCTTCTTCTTCTTCTTCGTCTTCTTCTTCTTCTTCTTCTTCTTCTTCTTCTTCTCCTTCTTCTCCTTCGTCTTCTTCTTCTTCTTCTTCTCCTTCTTCTTCTTCTTCTTCTTCTTCTTCTTCTTCTCCTTCTTCTTCTTCTTCTTCTTCTTCAACCTGCCCCTTTCATCCTCTCTACCTCTTCATCATTGTCGTTTCGACTTGGCCTCACCATGCTTCCTGAAGGAAAAGCGTCAGAGGGCTTCCTGTTTATCCGTGGAAAAAGGTGTGTGTGCCCCGTGCAAGAGCTACGCGTTCGAATCTTCTGCAATAAACCGAGCCGGGGGGACGCTCGCCGACCTGTTCCGTCACAGCAATGAGCTGTCTTGCATTTCTTTTTTTCCCGACCGGTGTTCGCCTGCAGGCTCTCCGGTATGTGAGTGGACTGCCACGGCAACAACTGGAGGCCTGGAGGCACTTCTATCAACTGAGAGAGACTCAATGCAGAAATCCTCTTTTCAGCAGACACATCACAGGGGGCAAGGGAGAGAACAGAATACAGCTCCAACACCTCGGCTGGGTTTGTGCCTTCCTGAGCAATCTGTTGTGAACTCGGCGTTCGTTCACGCTTCTGCATGTTCTCTTCCTTCTGCCCCTCCTTCTTCCTTCCGCATCGCCCGCTCCTCTGAATCCTCCCCTGCTGACCTTCTGTCCATCTTTGCCGAATGCGCCGGAACGCCTCTGGAGACGTGTGGCTCAACTCCTTCTTCCGCGGCTATTGTCGGCACTGTGAAGGAAGAGGCAGATGGAGAGGATGCAACCGCCGGGAGAAATTCTGAGGGCGGCCGGTCTCTCCAGACAAAAGCGCAGGCCCATGGGGGGTGCCGCATCTGGGGGTCCCTTTGTGTGCCCACAGGTGAGTCGAGCCGGCTAGCTGGTCATTTGAATTATAAAAAAATGCACACAACAGTCGAGTCGTTCGTTCGATTGGCCACAAAAAGAGCACACGAGGCAGTGCATCCACCACGCTTACTCTCCCACTCTCTCATTCTCCCACCCGGTCACTCATTTTAATCAGTAACTCACTCACCAACTCACTCTCTCTCTTGCGCTCTCTCTCTCTCTCTCTCTCTCTCTCTCAAACGCACACGGTTGCACAGTTTGACGCACTGACTCACTCACTCATTCAGGGACTCTCGTCTTCATGCTTTCGTCGGTTGCATTCACGGTCTGGTCTCACTGTGCCCTGCTCACTTGTTCGTTTCTTCTTTATGTTTCCCTCTGTGTCCCTGTTCTGTCTTGTAATGGCAGTCGAGGCGCTGGATGAGTGGAGACAAGGAGAGTGGGGCAGAGGGTCTCTGGAGGCAATCGTGCGAGGAACGGAGGAGTGTGAGGGTCGCACGGAGAGGGGACAGCAGGGGTGCGAAGAGGGAGAGATGGAAGAGGAAATGAATTTACGGGGCCAGGCGGCGAGACGGGAGTTGTTTGTCTCTTCCCTTTTCGACTCTTTGCCGTTGTTTGAATCGAACAAAGCGGTAAAAGAGCCCCTCTTCTCCTTTCTTTCCGGGTCCGCAGGAGACACAGGGGCCGTCTCTACTTTTCCCCTTCCATCCGTCAACACAGGGGATGCTGCTACTGCCGCAACTCCATTTTCACTCGGGGGACTTTCAGATCATCTGGCAGGACAGTCCATTGAGGGGGGAATTGGGTCGTCGGCCTTCGGTAATTTGGAAGGATTGCTGGTGGAAAGTCCTGCTGACCCGGCAGGCGCAGGGGCAAATGGGCCTCTGAGTGAGGGCAGCAGCTTGTCAGGAGTGACTTCATCGTCTGGAATTTCGGAAATGTCGGACGCTCTGATGAGTGCAGCAGTGGTGCCTGCTGTGGAGAATACGGTGTCTGAGGTCTCACAAGACTTTCCGGAGGTCATGTCAGGGGTGCAAAGTGACGGATTAACGTCTTCCGGTCTCCCCTCTTCGACTCTGCCCAATCTGGAAGACGCAGTGTCAGGGGTAAGTGATCTGTCGGGGGTGATGTCAGGGGTGCAGAGTGACGGAGTGACGTCTTCCGGTCTCCCCTCTTCGACTCTGCCCAATCTGGAAGACACAGTGTCAGGGGTAAGTGATCTGTCGGGGGTGATGTCAGGGGTGCAGAGTGACGGAGTGACGTCTTCCAGTCTCCCCTCTTCGACTCTGCCCAATCTGGAAGACGCAGTGTCAGGGGTGACTGATCTGTCGGGGGTGATGTCAGGGGTGCAGAGTGACGGAGTGACGTCTTCCGGTCTCCCCTCTTCGACTCTGCCCAATCTGGAAGACGCAGTGTCAGGGGTAAGTGATCTGTCGGGGGTGATGTCAGGGGTGCAAAGTCACGGATTAACGTCTTCCAGTCTCCCCTCTTCAACTCTGTCCGATCTGGAAGACGCAGTGTCAGGGGTGACTGATCTGTCGGGGGTGATGTCAGGGGTGCAAAGTGACGGATTAACGTCTTCCAGTCTCCCCTCTTCGACTCTGCCCAATCTGGAAGACGCAGTGTCAGGGGTGACTGATCTGTCGGGGGTGATGTCAGGGGTGCAGAGTGACGGATTAACGTCTTCCAGTCTCCCCTCTTCAACTCTACCTCATCTAGAAGATGCAGTGTCAGGGGTGGTTGATCTTCCAGATGCACCCCTTGCTGTGTCCTTGCCTTCGTCTTCCCTGTTGCAAGAGAATTCGGGGGGAGTAGGAGTCTCTGAGAGCACCCTCCTGGGGGGTGCTGAGGGAGGTGATTCAGGGGGCCTCTTGTCGGGGGCCGGCATCACCCCTGACAGTCTTCTCGAGACAGCAGAGAAGTCTCTGGAGGATGTCCTTCCAGGTGAGCTTCAAGACCCCGATCTGCTCAAGGGAGAGGGTCTAACCACCCAGCTCATCGGAGTCTCTGCTTCTTCTTCGGATATCGACCCCACGACAACCACTACGACAATGACAACAACCACATCCGCTCCGACAACGACCACCACTTCCGCCCCCACTTCCTCTTCCAGCAGTATTCCGGCAACAACTGTTACAACTACTACTACAACCACCACCTCCACCACCACTACCAATACCACAACTACCACAACCTCCACTACACCAAACACCACAACAACAACTACGACAACCACTACCACTACCACTACTACCACCACTACTACCACTACAGCTCCAACCACCACCACAACTTCTTCTCGTGCAGGAGGGCTCCTTTCGGGGCTCCTTCCCAGTCTCCCCCCCCTTCCCTCGCCTTCCTTTGGCAACCTCTCACTCCCGTCTTTCGGGACAGAAACGACAACCACAACCGCAACCCCCACGACAGGAGCTCCCCCAGACTCTTCGACTCCACCACAAACAGACGACACACCTCTAGGGGGTGCATCAGGTGGAGATTCCAATCTGCCATCCGAGACACCGGCAACACCCACGGGACTGTTGGGGGGGCTGGGAAGCGGAGGTGGGGGTCTGAGTGGAGGTGAAAGCGGAGGCGCCCTCGGAGGACTCTTCGACGGAGAAATTCTGGGACAGCCGACGCTGCCGCCACCGACACCCGAGCAGGTAGGCCTCAACGACTGCCTGGCTGACTGACTGACTGACTGAATGAATGAATGAATGAATGAATGAAAGAATGACCAAATGCCTGCATGCATGCTTGCTTGATCAATGCATGAGTCAATGAGCCAATGGGCTGTTGATGGTTTCACGAGACTATCTGACTAACTCATCCTTTTGCTCAACTGGCTTTCCTTTGAGTTTCCAATTCACTTTCTCGTGGGTGTCCAGACACAAAAGAGAAAAAGAAGGCCCACCAACTTAAGACAACCACTTAGTTTGTTCGCTGCATGGTAGAGAGCATGCCATTTTGAATCTGACTGCGCCTCTATCATCTGGCCAAACTTGACTTGGAACTTTTTTGGTAAAATGTTTGAAGCCTTCTCTTTGACCCGGAATCGCAGAAAAGGAAAAGCTCTGCTTCTCCTCTCGATTCTGCATGTTCTTTTCTTCCAGTTCCGTTCCCTTGGAAATCTGCATCGATCTTTTTCCGTGGAAGGCGACAGTTTTGCGGGAAAAAAGAGGGAGGGATGACCTTTTGAGGGGGAACTGGGCGGGCACAGGGGGGGACATCTGACTCCTCGCCTGCATGCCTCCAGAGAAGGGGGACGATAACGGGATCCAGAAACTCCTTCAGAGCAGTTGAAGTGCCAGAAAGAAAGATGGAGAAAGATTAAAGGAGAAAGGCGCGGCAGCTTGAGAGGAGAGGAATAGAAGTAGGACGGAAGAAAAGGAAAGAAGACGAGGAAAGGCTGCGGGGCAGAAATTTTGAGAACGCAGCAGCTCATGAATGTTCGAAAGTTGTGTTTTGCTCTCCGCTCCTCCGGCATGAACATCATGGTGGCTGGAGGATTGAATACGACTCACGATTTGTCGAAGCAATCGACCATTTCACAATATCAGAATCGCACGTTTGAGCACTTGTACACGCTCGCTCCCTCTTCCCCCCTTCTGATTCTTTGTTTCGCCTTTTCCTGTCTCTATTTTTCTGTTTCTCTCATGCTCTCTCTCTCTCTCTCTCTCTCTCTGTGTGTGTGTGTGTGTGTGTGTGTGTGTGTGTGTCTGTTGCAGGCTCTTGCGGGGCTAGAAGCGACTGTCGGTATTGCAGATGCAGTAGCCCAGGTAACAAAAGGAGGGCAAAATAGGCGAAGGAGGAGAGAGAGAGAGAGAGATAAGTGGGTATGTACATAGCGAGGGAGAGAGAGACAGGTTGACAAAAGAGGGTGCGGGAGAGCGAAAGGCAGAGAGAGTCTGAGAGAAAAGTAAACAAAGGAGAAAGCACAACCTTATCTTTCATTTCGAATCGGCAAAGCTGGCAGAAAAAAGGGAGGTCTCATTCCAATGTGAGACGTCACAGCAATTAACGACTTTTCCCCCCTCCAGACGTTTCTTTTTTTGAGTCCCTTAGTTCCTTTTTGTCTTCGCTTACACGCGTTTTGCGCGGCAAATCTGCCTGCCTGTAAGTCTGCTTCCTTCTCTGCCTGCTTTCAAATCTCGTTCTCCATGTCTCTCAATTGTTCTGTCTTCTTTTCCTTCTCCGTCATATTCCGTCTCTTCTTCTTCTCATTTCCTTCGCTTCTCAATGAAGCATTGAATTTGTGTGTCTGCAAAGTTTCCGAGTCTTTTTCTAGTTAGTTTTTCTGACTAAAACTGGCCCGTGGTTCATTCTTGCGCTGTTCTCATCCCCGCTCGTCCGTTTCTCTCTTAATGTGCTTCTGCATGGTCCACTGGATCTCATTTTTCCTCTTTTCCTTCGTGTCTGCCTCTTCGTGCAACATGCAGGTTGGCGGAATGGGCGAAAACGCGGTGAGCGGAGTCCTCACGGCTGACCCTTCTGAGGTCAGTAGACAGGCAGGCAAGCAGAGAGACACATGCAGATAGGGAAGGAGGAAGTAGAGCAACCCAGCTTATAGTCATAACGAGTTCGAGAGACAGAGTCGGCACGGCAGTCAACGAACAGAGAAAGATACGGGGGATCGAAAGAAATGAAACAGACGGAAAGGTCAACTGAAGGAATTCATGCAAATAGAAACGGAAATTGTATGAGAATCTTTTGCAGGTAGCCGCCACTGCAGCCGCTCTCGCAGCTCAGAGACAGGCGGAGAAGGAAGCAGAGGAGAACGGAACAGGCAGCGGGACTGCTGGAGGGACTTCAACTGGGACCGGAACCGATGGCGGCACTGCGGCACCTGCTGTGGGAGGAGCAGATGCGACCCCCCCCTCCCAGGCTGTTCCCTGTGAGGACGATCCGGCCGTGGAGTCCCTCGGGTACTCTTGTGAGCAGCTGGACACCTTCGGGTCCATTCTGAAAGTCTCCTGCGAGACTTCAATAGGGGACCTGGCAACAATGTATGTGCGTCTGTCTACCTGCCTACCTGCCTACCTGCCGGTCTCTCTGGCGGACTACGCATGTCTGCAAGGAAAATGAATGACTGCGCATGAAACGCGTCATCTTTTTTGCCTGCATATAAGGGAGGACGAAAGTGTGTCGGCTTGTGCGTGCGCGCGCGCGTGTCTGTGTCTGTGCGTGCGTGTGCGTGTGTGTATGTGTTTGTGTGTATGTGTGTGTGTGCGCGTGTGCGCGTACATATGTATTAACATACATGTATATGTGTGTGTATGTGCGCGTGCGCGCTCGTGTGTGTGTGTGTGTGTGTGTGTGTGTGTGTGTGAGGGGTGGGTGGGGGTGGGAAGGCGATAGAGTGGGTGGAGAGGGAATGTAAATTTATGTCCGTTCTGTGTTCAAGTATGACCGTATGACCAGCCATCTGCCTTTTTGGTTTACTCTTCCCCGCCCCTCAGACGTCGGGCTGGGAAAGAAAACCCCCTGTAGACACCATGCAAATAGATCCCCCGCATTGTTGCTGTTCTTATGCTTCTGGCTGCGTGACTGTCATTCTTGCGGCTGTACAGTCTGTACGTGTTTTTGTGATTGTCTCACGATTTTTGTTCTTTTGACTGTGCTGTTTTTGCTGCTGTAGGTTCAACGAGGCGATTCCTGATGGCCTGGGTCCCTCCCTTCTGATCAGGGACCTCTGTCCGAAGACTTGTGGGCTCACAGATTGCACACCCACACAGGCACCTTCCTCTTCCTCCTCTGGAGGGGAAGGAGGGGGGGCAGTTAGCGGTCAGGGCGTCAATAGCACCTCCTCACCTACTCCTTCTGCTTCTACAGCCCCCCCCGCTGTCTCAGTCTCTTCAACGTCGACCTCAACGTCAACGACCACAACCAGCACATCCACAGCGAACACCAGCAGTACCACAACGACAAGCCCGCAGGAAGCGATTTGTATCCCTCCTGCAGTGTAAGTACCAACTAGGGGCAAAGAAACAGAAACGACTTTCTGTTCGACTTTCACGCACTCTAAACAGTGTGAGGAGACAGGGAAAGCCTTTCCTGGGTGTGCAAAGGGATAAATCAGACCACAGACTTGTTCTGTGTGAGACGAGCATTCTGTCCGTCCCGTCCGCTCGCATCTATGCATTCGCATCTGATTCACACACAACACACTCAACCGGTGCCTTCCCCTGAACCTCCATCCGAGACTCCATCTCAAAGTCTCTCTTTCTCTCTCTCACTCTCTCCACCTCTCTCTCCTTCAATTCAAACCCCCATGCATGCACTTGAAGTCTTGTCTCCCTCCCTCAGGGCATCCCTCCCTCCATTCTTTTGCTACCTCCTGTCCTGTCCTGTCCTGTCCTGTCTGTCTCCCTGCCCTCTTTCTTGCAATCAGCCTTGACTCCGCTCTCTCTACCTGCCTTCTCTTACCCAAAGGAAGCTAGCTCTGCATGTCGGACAAGTAGTCACTCGATCACTCGATGCTGCAAGCGCACATGGCGCGTGGCTGTTTCTCTGGCCGGCCACTTTGTTGTGTTAATTGTGGCTCCACCCTTTTGTATCTGCCAAACAAGAGCTTCGTGGTGCACCCCAAGAAGCACTTTTCCCAAATGAGCCGTTCAAAGCGTCTCTAAATTTTCCATTTTCTTTCTTTAATTCTTCCCATGCACATGCATGCATGCATCCATGCAGCCTCCCCACAGTGGACCTCAACCGGGAGTCCCTCGAGTGCAGCTCCATCATCTTCGCTCTCAGACTGATGCAGCCGGACATCGAACAGGTCCGTCGGCCTCGTGCCAAAAATGACAGGCGATAAAGAAAGTTTACATGCTGCATGCATATGAAGGACTTTTGGTACAGGAGCTGCGTAAATGAAGTGCACCATAGATGCATACATGCAGGCAATCAGAGGCCTCCTCATGTCTCTATCGAGTATGTTGGGTCAAACGCAGCACATGCTTCCCTCTGTCAGACCTTGTCCGGCCTCTGTTGATTGGTGGGCGAGTGGATGAAGAATTTGTGGCTTTGATTTGAGTGAGAATGAGTAGAAGCGGGAGCGCAACAGTGAACGAGAAAGTGTCGCAGGAGAAAGTGAATCTAAGAGTCAAGGAGTGAAAAGGCTATCCACTATGCCTGTCTGGTCGCACAAATGCAGGTGGACCTGAGGCGACTCAAATGGACGCTCTCGGAGTCCTTCCACGTTCCTGCTTCTGAAGTTTCGCTCTGCTCTCTGGACCCCTACGTGGGGGATGACTCAGAGGAGTCCACACTCGTCGCCTTCATGTGAGTCTGTATGTATAGAATCGATTGCCTGGTTTTAGGATCGACCTGAGGGTTGAATTATCGCTTCTATGTGTCCGTCTCCTCGATCAACTTGATCAACTCGAGACAGACAGACACAAAACAAATTCGTGAGAGAAGAAAGAAGTGCCGCCACACTTCCCTCGTTGTATTAATATCATGATGCAATACCAGTACAAACTGACGGCATGTCGAGGCAAAGCAAGCAAGCACACAAACGAATTATGAATCCTTCACAATTAATTGGCTTTTTCAGGAAGCTCCCCGTGAAAAGGCCAATTAAGGTTGCCCGACGTGGATGGAGTGTGGGAAGGTGCTTATGTTGGGAGTGACTCTTCAACAGAAGTGCTTATGCTACAGTGAATCTTGTGTAAACTCAGTCGAGGCTGGCAGTGTTTTCATTATGCAGTGCACCTGTAATATACAGTTTGCCTTCTTTTTCTTTGATTTCTCTTTTGTCTTTTTGCAGAATTGCTTACGGCTCTCCAACGCTCGGGTACACCTACAGCAGTGTGTTCGATGTCAGTTCGTTGATCAGTCAGCCCTGCACCTGGCCTTGTAGTCAGTAAGCCTTGAATAATACACGCAGAGAGGGATGCACACACTCAGAAAGAAATGGACAGAAAGGAAACGAAAGGCATTCACACAGAGACATTCACACACTCATACAGGCAGGGAGCCAGACAAGCCAGGAAGCGGACATACAGACGAGCAAATAATCAGACAGGTACACAGGCAAAAAGCCAGTTTGTGTGTGTCCTACCTGTCTTCTACGTTTGCTGGCTGGATGCGTTTGATGTACACGACTGATAGACTCACAGACTGACTCACAGCCCTTCATTCATGCATTTCGTCCTTTCTCCTTTTCTTCCATCCTTTCGCTGTTTCTTTTTCTCTTTTTCGCACTCTCTCTCTCCCTCTCTCTCCCTCTCTCACACACACATGCACACGATTTTGAAAGTGCGAACGACCATGCAGGTTCGCGACAAATGGATCGAAATTCTTGAAGACGAAACTCCCCCTCATTCAACCTGTCTGTGGGGCGAGTTTGGTCAGATGCTTGACGGGACTTTCTCGGCCGTGCACTTATGGTCAGTCAGGCACAGCCGAGAGTCTCTCTCTCCATCAGAACTTCATCCAGGCAACCTTCCTTTCTTTCTTGGCTGCTTCACTTGTTCGTCTGTCCAAAACTTGCCTGTTTCCTTTCCTGCTATCGGTAATGTGACATTTTGAATATTCCTTGGTTTCTTGCTTTCTTTCTGTCCGAAATCAGAGTATTCGTTCACTTGTCCGATGAGAACTTTACTCGTTTTCTCCTCCTCATTTTGCCAAAGGGCGCTTCTGAGTAGAGAGGTGGATGCTTACTGTCTCAGCGTTGTTTTTATGATGGTAATGTAGGGGCAACTACGGCAGTAGCTCTGGTAAAGTGTATGTATGTGATGCGTTTGCTTCTCACCACCCAGGGATGGCACACACAGGCTTCGGCCTCTTGATCTCTCTCCCTCCTCCCGACCCTTCTCTCGTTTCGCAATTCTGTCTTTCAGTATTTTGGCCTGTTCGATTGCCTTCCTGCCTTTTCGCCTTCGTACTCGTAGAACCGTTGCCTTTCTTTCACTGCCTATGTGCTTCCTTCCATACGTCTCTATGTCGGGGCTTTTGCTTTTTTGCAAGTGCTACAATTCTGCTGCATTGAGGTTTCCGTTCTTTTCTCTTCGCGTCTATCAGTCCTAATTCTTTCTGTGTACCTCTCTGTCTGCAGGTCTGTGTACACAGGCACATACAGGTCCTCGACCTCGTCCCCCTCTAACTCCGCTCTGTTCCCCAATTCCTCTCCCACCTCTAGCACAAGCACAAGCACCACAAGCACGACCTCAAGCACGAGCACGGAAAGCCCTTGGTCGGGGGTAAACACGCCGACGGCCGCTCCAGGGGGAGGAGGAGGTGCCTGGTGGGAGAGCCCAAACGGGGCTACAGACACGGCCCCGCCGCCCTCTGTCGAATCGGATCAAGAATCTGACAGCACGACCACTACCAGCACGAGCACACAGGCCTCAAACGATCAGACGGAAGAGAAGGAAGAAGAAAAGGAGGAAGGGGAAGAAGCGCCCGCAGAAGAGGGCGGAGGAGCGGAAAAGGAGTCGCAGGGGAATGGGGAAGGCAGCCTGGAGGCCCCAGGTGTCGCTGTTTGGGTGTGGGTAGGCGCTTCCATTGGTGCGTTGGTTTGGGTGATGGGTGTCTTCGTGTTCTGCCTCTACCTTCGGCGTCGTCGACGGCACACCGAGCAGGCAAAAGCGGAGGACGACCTCTCCCCAGGGGCAGGCGCTCCAAAAGCTGCGTATGGTTATACAAGCAGAAGCAAGAACAAGCAGGTCGATCAAGGCTGGAGGGGGGAAAGCGGTCCCCATAAGGTCAGATGATCCGCCTGCTGCCTGCAATTAAGTGTTCAAACTCCCCAAGGTCGCTGCGGGAGGCATGGTCATTCAAAATTATGCGCTCTCATGGGCAGACAGTGCGACAACACACACACACACACACACGCACACACACACACACACACACACAGGGAATCAGGAGAAACAGAGAATAGAGGCGAAACAACATTACACACAACCGCGCGTACACACAAACAAATTCAAGCAGGCACAGAGCCAAGTGCACGCATAGACGCACAAACGCACGTAGATGCCCTCGAGTAAACACAGTTGAACTTGGTGATCAAGCACACGTGCATTATCGACGCGAAGAGCATTATAAGACGCGAAGGCTGCGGTGGTCTTTGAGTGTTTTGCTGCATGTCATCTTTCCTGGCTTGCTTCCTTTGATATGCCGTTTCTGTCTTCGATCGTGCTTGCAGTCTGGCTCGGACGATCCGAAAACGATTACTCTGCCCTCTTGGGTGCACACAGCTCCTTCCCAGGGACCGCAACGGTTTCATGCTCACCATCATGGTGACAGAGACAGAGAAGCCATCGGCGTGCACAACAAGGCCTCACAGCCGCCACCTGGGTTGACGCCTACGCCCAGGAGGCCGCGGGGATTTGATGAAAACGAAACACACACAAGGAGTCCGCCAGCACGAGGCCAAGGGGGGTGGTGGGGAGGGGAATGGAGCCGGAGAGATGAAAAGGGTCACGGGGGAAGGGGGCTGAGAGGAGAAGAAGTGGAAGCACATAATGGTGGTGGAGCAGCGGGCAGCGGGAGGGGTGTAAATACAAATAAAAGGGGGGGAGGCGGCCGGTATGGCTATGAAGAGTCTCCTATAAGTAGTGCTTTATCACCCTAGCAAAACAAGATTGTCACAACATTTTTTTCACTTCAAAACAATTGTATACTGACATTTTAAAATAATATTTAAAGTTTGACTTAAAGATATAAAACTATAAATAATAAGATGAAATTAAACGAAATTATTATTGATATGATAAACTCAGATAGACCTAGTTAATCACATACATTTTTTTATAGAATGACTAGCAGAATCTAGAGCAGAATATTTTTTTAAAAAATCAGTTCTGAGCTTTTTTAAAACGACTAACAATTTTTTTTTAATAAACTAGGCGACCAATCCCATAAAAAAAAAGAAAAATAAATACCAAAATCTCATTTTTAGTTTTTTTGTCTTTTTTTTTGGAAAGCTGTGCATCTGCATAATGATGTCACACGCTGTGGCCAGCAGCCCGTGGGCACTCGATCGAGTCCCCGGCCGCCGGAGGACCCGGGTGCCGCGCATCGTGCATGAGGGAGGGAGACAGCCCAGAGATCATCATAAGAAGAAATCTGAAGGAAGTAAAAAAAACCGAGTCGAGAGCGGGAGAGAAAGTGAGGCAAAGCAGAGAAAAACTTGAAAAAGAAAAAAGTGAGGAAGCTGAGAATGAATTCAGAGAAGCAAAAAAAGAGCTACACATAGCAAGCAAGGAGAGAAGAAAGGCCATGCGAAAAGAAGCAGCGAGACAGAAATACAAAAGAATTGAAGAGATAAAGAAAGAGATCAGAGAGCCAGGAGGAGCATGGAAGATCTCGAACAAGCTAGGCAAAAAGAAAGAGGTCAGAAAGGAAAACGCGCTGACAGAGGATGAGAAGGCAAAGGGATGGGCAGAACAATGGAAGGAGAACGAGGAGGAAACAAGGGAACAGGATAAGCAACTCACCTTTACAGACAGAAAGTCAGGAAAAGTAGTAAAAGCGAGGGTAACCAACTTATGCCAGATTTTTGAGGCTCTCACAGAAGCAAGAGAATGGAGGATAAGAACAGACAGTGTAAGAGACTGGATGAAGAAAACAGGAAATCCAAAGAAGGCAGCAGGGAAAGACGGAATGCCCCCAGGCGTCTTAGGGGTGATGGCAAAGTCAGAGTCGGTGGTTGACTGCTACAACTGCTTACTGAATGTGTGTGCTCGCTTTGCATAGTGGCCAGAGGGATGGAATGATCTAGTGATTGCTGCTGTCCTGAAGCCAGAAAAACCGCAAAACGTACAGAAAGGACACAGACCAATTCACTTGGATTCTGCAGATGCGAAGTGGGGAGAACTGGGAATCAGAGATGCGGTAGAGAAAGAGGGGAGCAGGAAAAGGAATGAAGTGCAGTTTGCATATAGGAAAAGGGTGGGGACTCTGAATACTATTTTTCTTTTGCTTCAATCGATTGCACGTTTTGAGTGTCTGTATGTTTCTTTCATTGATTTTATGAGCGTGTTTGATGAAGCGAGTCATCGGATGATGGAAGTTCAACTGAGAAAGCATGGAATGTCAGAAAAAACCATCAAGTGGGTGGCCGCATCTCTCCAGAACATCAGGGCAAGGGTGAGGGGAACGGACTGGTGGTTCAGAGAAAGCAAGGGGTCAAAGCAAGGCGGGCCGGCCGGGCCTTCTTTGTTTTCTGCATATATTAACGACATGCCAGAAAAGATTAAGAAGAGAGCAAGGCTGACAGGGAGGGGGCCAAAGCTCCAGAGAGATGCAGACGGGTTGGAGGAAGACTTCCCCGTCGGCCTTTTCGCAGACGACACCTACCTGAAGTCAGCGGAGGCAAAGGAGATGGAAAGATTGCTGAGAGCTCTTGAGGAATACGTAGAGCCCCTCAGACTTCTTTTGTCAGACAAATTAAGGTTCGTCAAGTTCTGTTGGTCAGAAAGGGAAAGAGGAAGAAAGGAATCTTTTGTTTTGGGAGGAAAAGAATTAGAGCAGGCAAAGGAATACCCATATCTTGGTTTGTTGTTGACAGAAGATTGCTCAGTAGATGTAATGATGAGAGAAAGAACAGTGAAAGCAGAAAGACTCTTTTTTGTGCTAAAAAGTAAGATCACATCAGCAGAAGAGATTCCTCCAGCCACTTGCTTCCATTGGTTCAAACAGACAGTGTGTGCCGTATGGCTGTATGGCTGTGAAGTGCATTCACATTCGCAGGAGTCTTTGGCAGACTTCGATTGATTGCAGAGGAGGTTCATTCGATGGGTTTTCCAGTTGAGAGAGAAAGAAAGCATACATATAACCTTTTTAGAGGTAGGCTTGCTCCTCATTGACTTAGTTGTAGCTCAGAGAACGCTGTTGTGGGCACAGAAAGTTTTGAAGAAAGCAAGAAATACACCAACAGGCCATACGCTTGCCAAGTCAATTCAAGAGGGGGTGGACAGTGATTTGAAGGGGGGAAGACAACATCCTTTTCACTTTTTTCCTCATCTAAAGAAATGTGCTCAAACTCTTTTTCCACACAGACGAAGTAACCCTTTTTGTATCAGGAAAGAGCCAGAAGTAGCAGGAAGACAGCCGACATTTGAACAGAGAGACCAGATAGTAAGATGGGTTAGCGCACTACAGAGAGAATCGGTGGCAAAAAGAAAGAACAAAGTCTTTGCGGAAAGAATAGAGAGCGCAATGCAAAAGAGAAAAGAAAACAAGAGAAAAGAACTGCAAGAAAGATCATTGATGCATCCGATTCACACTGTAATATCAAACGGAAACCGCTTGAACTTGTGGCTGCACAGCAAACAGACAGATGAAAGAAACAGAGAAAACGGTCTCTCAATTGAGAGAAAAAGCATTGGGCGGACCCCTGTGTGCTACAGAAAGGTTGCACCCTGGTCAGTCCACAGAAGAAGAGCAGCATTCAGGGTGGGAGAGAGGAGTCTTGAGGTCAATAAGGGGAAATTCTCTCTTGATGGAGGGAAGGGGACCCCGCTGCACGACAGAAAATGCATTGTTTGCTCTGATCTTCTTGCTATCCAGGTGGTTGAAGACGAAATGCACGTTCTGACCGAGTGTCTCTTGCATGATGCCGAGAGGGCTGTTTGCTTTCAGGCTCTTTCAGACACATAGAATGAAGGGAGGGGGGAAAGAGCAGCAGGAAAGCCAAAATGGGGAGAGGGGATAAACAAGAGGACAGAAAGGCTTGCTTTGTTTTCTTTTCTTTTAAGTGAGACAGATGGAAGCATCGACAAGTTTTTGAAGGATGTTGTCATAAAACGAGCTGCCGTAAAGGAATACCGCAAAAGAAATGTATACAGCCTACAAGATGTATCAAGCATCTAGCTGGACCAAGCCCACCAAATCCTTTGGACAAATGAAAAGGAAAGAAACAAAAGACAGGCAGAGTATTCAGTAATATGGCAGCAAATGAAGCAAGCAAAGGAAGAGGGAGAAACCAAAGGGTTGAGTGACTGGGAAGTAATGAGATTGGCCTCTAATCGATTGACCATTTATTTTGAGATGCCTCCGTTTGAAGCCTGTTTGAACTCCGCCGGGTCGATCGGCGGGCCGCAGCATCGTCAGTGAGAGTTGATTGATTACAGTCTTTCGCATGCGATTGATAGTAATTGATTGATTATCACGTAAACAGTTTGCGGCACAGGTCTTTTTGGCCTGTGCGGGCCGGTCAGGAAGGTCTGACGCGTGTATGCGCTTTTCCTGGACGCCGCACGTCGAGCGCTCGGCATTGGGGCAGGAGGCCAATCCTCTAAACATTAATCCTATCCTATCCTATCCTATGCATGGATGCAAACCGGCTACAGGGTTGCGTGTATCCCTAAATTCCATTAAATTCAATTAAAATTTGACTGATGACATATATAAGGCTTTTTTTACCTTTTCTAGGCAGTAGATGGCGGGAAGCATCCGGAACATAAATCCTATCCTATCTCATCCTAACCCGTTTTTGTAAGGCAATTTTACATAGCTAGTTACATAGCTGATCTGTCGGATATATTGAAAAATTAGACGCTGAATGGATATACTAATGAATGTATCTAAATATTCCACAACTGTAATTCTCACTTCATTTTTTAAATGACTGAAACGATACAGAGTGACTTCAGTTAGGATTTCAATCCTCTTCGGCGCCAGGCCCTCCCATGGTGAACGATACAATTTGCTTTGCAAACCCATGGTTCCCACTGCCACCCTTGGCAGATCGACTCTCCGCTGTCAGTCTCTGCATTTCGGTCAATTCGTTGCTTCCTTCTCGTCCTCCCCCCTCGCCTTCGTTTCGGTTGGTTTCGGCAAAGACTCGGGATCAGCAATGAGAGACAGAGAAGGCAACGCTCCCGACCGTCGCTGATCGAACTCTAGTAAGAGCTGCAGGAGTCAAAGAGACACGGAGGCAGCTGCTCCACTTCATGAGATTTCACAAGAAAAGAAAAAAATTTCCCTAATGAGACATACCGGCAGAATATCCTGACAGCACAACAAGAGATAATACGCACACGTGCACTAAAAAAGATTGTGCTGAGGAGAGCATACTTATGCATGCTGTGGTCATCTGGTGGAGCAAATTTCCAGGAGCGCGAGCAAAAGCGTCATGGCCCGAGACCTCAACCGACCGGCCACTGACCTTTCCAGGGAGCGCGAAAGTGTTTCCTAAGCCCCCCGAGGAGAAGTCCGACACTGCACTTTTCAACCTGCATGCAAAATCGGGGAGGTAGACAGGCAGACAGAAAGATCAATTGGCCCCGGTCTGGACGATCAGAAAGAAAGTCGACGGTCACAGACGACGAGTGCAAGGAGAGAGAGACATGCAGAAAGACCCTTTGAATGAAAGGAATTAATGCGGGGAGGGAGGAGAGGCCGATAGATACATCGATCGAGTGAAAGAAACAACACTGATATCAACAGTGTCGAATTAACGAAAGTAGTGCTCTGCCTTCTCTCTTGCCATCTTATCCCGTTTTGGGGTCAGAGAGCGCGACATAGTAAAGAGAGAGTTTGCGTATGTACTTGCGCCCTGTGGGGAGGTCTTGTCAGAAAACATTTTGCGACTCACTGCAGCTTCTGAGAAAGATCGAACAAAAGCAAGCAAGAAAGAAAGAAAGAAAGAATCGGGCGACAGTTATCAATGACAGGCAGGCTTCAGGCGAGCGAAAAAAAAGGAAGAGCCGCAGCGCAGGACAGACAAAGAAAAGAAGAAAGAAATAACAGGAGAGAGGGAGCACGAGAGAGAAGACAGCTAACACGGCTGCTTGTCTGTCCCGTTGACCGGACCTGCTTCTCTCTGTCAAGAAATATCTACAGCCAGTCCGACATTTGTGTGGATCACGAGAGTGACCCGAGCAACTGGAGAGCTTTGGCGGACAGACCGACAAAGAGACAGTATTACCATTTCCCCTCGTCTTTCTCGGTCATAGGTAGACAGACCGATAGACAGAGGGCATCATTCTTTTCCCTTTCTCAAGCAAAAAACAAAAGCAAGGGAGGCAGAGAGACCTCGGTGTAGCCACTGCAGAAACGCAAGTGCTTGCAAAATGTCCATATGCATTGGCTCGCTAGGAAAACAGAAAAACTCAACTGAGCAGCCTACCGATGCACACAGAGGCCCGTGGAGATTGCCGCTCTGAGCACGGACTTCGCGTGATGGAGCATCACGGGGGGGACGCCCCTCCATGAGGGCGGGGGGTGCTGCGACTGCTGTTGGCCTTGCAGGAGGCTGACACTCCTCTGTGACGATGCGCCGTTCTGTGCTGCCTGTTTCTCTTTCTCTCGTGGTTGGTGCTGACCCCCCAGCGCCTGCGCCTGCACCGTGCAGAGCTTGGAAAGAGCCTCGGCCTGCGCTTTGCACTGCTGGACCAGCTCTTCTGCTTCTCGGGGCAGGAGTGCCTGAAAACTTCCACAAAACAGTGACCCAATAAAAAAGGTGAAGATGCGAAATGTATACAAAAGGTTGGAGACGAGGTTGTGTTCTTCGGCTTATTTATGAGTCTTCTGCAGTGGATTCCATGCAGAACATGCTCCATCCAGGCTTTCTCATCATGTACTCTTTTTCTTTAGTAGGCTTTTACACACGTCCACGACTCAGAACCGCCCCCACACAGGAAAAAACTGAGGGGACAGGAGCTTTCGGATTTTCTGTTCACGACAAGGAGGAGGTGTTCTTCAAATCAATTATCAATTACGAACGACTGAGGGGACAGAAATGCACAAAATTTTCCAGCCGGGATGAATTCACTGCACAAAGGGATCGGCCACTTTTCCTCTTACCAATCATCTTACCAGACGGCTCACTTTTCTTCAGGCAACAGGCGGGACTGAAAAGAAAGTGCACTACACTCAATGCAGTGTCCGAACCAGGGAGCCAACCATCCAGCCAACGGTTTCAAAAAGTGTTCGGTAAGCTTTTTTACTTTTTCCTTTTCCTCGGACTGTTAGAGGACTGAAGGAGAAAAAGGACAACAAAATTGCCAAGCCGCCTTAATTTCTCCCTTGTGCCAATCCTCGACTCACGTGCTGTTCCATTTTGTGTTTGCAGAAGCTGACAAAGACTGGCCAGCCGAATCTGTGCTCGTTGACGGGAAACCTTGCCGAGAAGCATCCGAAACTGGGTCAGCGAAGAAATAGAGCAGAGGCTTTGACGTCGATCGAGCGATCAGCTTGGTTAGTGTACACACATTTTGCTTCATGGAAAAGACAGGCTTCAACCAGAGCAGAAGAAAAACGAAAACATACAGAAGCACACAAAGAGAAAAAAAGGTAGAAAAAGGAAAAACGGCTGCGGTGCAGAGAATGGCAACCGCGGTGTGAGAGAGAAAATGGAAATACCGACCGGAGACAAAACCGATTGTGAAGAGTTTTTGCGACTCCCTTGCTCTGTAAAGTCTCAGCTTTTAGCGGGGAGACGAAAAGAAAGATCCTGTACGTACACACAGAAATGGGATAACGTGCGTGAGAGGAGAGAGAGAGAGAGAGAGAGGCCGGAGGACGGACCCGAAACGGGGGATATGAACAGGACGGACGCGCATTCAACTTGACATCGCCACACGAGGACGCAAGAAAAATGTTCCCCTTTTCTGTGTTTATGCAATCTCGAATATTGACATTGGCAAAAACACACAAAAACCGACAGAGAGACTTTATGTTTCTTGCGTTCTCCTTCTCTTCACACACATGCACACACACACACACACACACACAGGGGGAGGGTGCTGAAGCGGAGACAGCCAGAATCACCGAGAGAGCGCGGCAGGAAGGGCAACGAGCGGAAGGCCCGCCAATGCTTCCACTTCACGCATCCTTCGAGTATCAATCCCCCTACCTCTGGATTGCACCCGCAAGGTAGTGTTGCGCTCCAGTGAGTGCAGTCAGGCACCTCTCGTCCCCCAGCAACGTCCCTCTGCGTTGGGTCCACTGCCTCATTCTGGTAGCGCCCATACCTGCATGCAGCGTTAGTTGATGTTACAGCACTGTCATTTCATTTGTAGCCATACGCACCTATCCCCATCAGGTCGCTGATTCCCACTCAACCACAGGGAGAGCAAACACGGACTGCATGGAAAGAAGTTGGTCTTAATACAGCGCATTCACGCACCCAAACGGACAAGGGCGAACACGAGACAGCATTTTCGTTTGTTCGCGAAATCGCGGACGGTCAGATGGATGAACGGGCATCCCGCACCCGCATTTGTTTTTGTTCTCTTTCGCTCTCATTCCAGGCAGCCACGCAGACAGGCGGGAAGGTAAGAAGGCAGGCAGGCAGGCAGGCAGGCAGGATGCCGTACACACACACGCAACACCAACCGTCTGGGTCCAAAGGGGGCACTTGTGTGACCTGCAGGGTTCCTCCCTCTTCCTTCTTGCCCCCGCCGCCCCTCACCCCTTTTCCCTTTGCTCTCTCTTTTGCGGCCAATCTTTTCTCCTTTTCCGCAACGCGTTCTGCCTCCCTCTCGCGCAGGCGCATCTGCACCGCCCTGCCATGCTGCACCCATGCACTCTCGCAAGAGAGAGAGAGAGAGAGAGAGGGTGCAAAGGGGGGGTCCTTCAGAAATAGATAGAGGCCTATTGCTGATCTAACAGGCATCCCCTCCCCCTATCGAAAAGCTGTCATTCATACGTGAACGAACGCAAAGAGCAGCTCAGCTCCATCCCTTTATCCGTCGATCCAGCCACCCTGTTTGCTTAGGTTTGCCGATGTATCCACACAAGCAGATGTAGATCATAATTTCCGGCAGGAGAGGAAGAAGAATGGAAGGAGGAAGAGGAAGGGGGGGCGGTAGAGGAAGACATGCCGGCAAGCAGGCTGAGCGATAGCTAGAGAAGAAAGGGAAAAGGAGGGGGGAGGTAGTGAGATCGCGGGAGCATATTATACGCACAGGGGGGTAAAAGGAAAAAATAGTCAACAGAGGGAGGGAGATAAAAGAAGCTTAGCAACTAACTCTCGATTCGGGGCCAGCACATGTACGAGCAGAACAAGAGTTGTGTGGGAAAAAAAAAAAAACTATCAGGAATTAAGTCAATAGGCCAGTGAAAAAAGAGGGGAATCGGGAAGGGGAGCTTCTTCTCCTAACTGTGCTCACCTCTCGCTGGCGAAAATGGATTCTTCTCATTTGTAAGAGTTCTTCCACAGCCCTGAAAGGATCCATTGAGTCAGCGAGACAAACGGAAAGACAGACAGAGAAGTCAGTGTACTCTTTCTCTCCCGTTCCCGCTATATTGCTGCATGGCTTGCTATCGATCTTAGACACACCCAGCAAGCACGCGCGCACGCGCACCCGCAGACGCGTGCACGCACATTCGAAACAGACACAAGCTTGTCGAGACCTGCTGCTGCAACGCTGCTGAGACACTTTCACAGGCAGGTCGAGTGCCTCTGTCCAACTCAACAACCGCAAGGAAGAAAAGAAAAAAAGAGGGAAAAACGGAGAAGACAAAGAGAGCAACAAAGCAGACTGGCTCGATCACCCCAGTTCCCGTCCACTTGCCCCCTCTGAAGAATCCTGAAACATCTCCACTTGCCAATTCGGTCACCCTCTCCTTCCACCCCCCCCCCCGGTGCCGTTCCTTCCTCTTACCACTCGAAGGAAGGCAATTCCTTTCCGCACCTACCCATGCACCCAACCGACCGACCCACCAGGCATACAGAGGGACCTCCTCGTCGTCCACGATCCCGAGCCTCCCTGCCTCCAGAGTGCCGCTAAGCTGCATTCACCCATCCGTCCACTCACGCACGGATTCACTCACTCTCTCACTCACGCGCCCATTCATTCATTCCCTAACCCACTCATTCGCTCACGCACGCACGTACGCGCCCATTCACTCGCCACTCACTCCCGCACGCAGTCAGTCACTTAGTCACCCACCCACTCACTCACTCACTCTCGTCACTCTCTAGCCAGCCCCTTCAACAGGACGCCTAGCAGAACTCATCTTCTTTTCCGATTTTTCTACACTACTGGAACGGCTTGCTCTTCAGTGCAAACGCACATCTCCTCTCGAAACTTCCCGGGCCAAACTCAAGACAAGACAAGACAAGAATGCTGAAGAAAAGACACCCAGGCTCCTACCCATTCACCAAGCATGCATGCATGCATGCATGCATCCATCCATCCATCCATCCACACTCGTCAAAAAAAGAAGTTGTTCTGTTGCGCTCTTCAGCCTTTGGTACTTTTCTTTGTTCTCCTATCTTGAGGCACCCACGAGGGCGATTGACAGACAGAGAAACCAACCAACAAACGGACCGACCGACCGACCAGCTCTGCAACCGCGAGGTCCAAAAGGAAAATCAAGAAGGGGCGCCTGCATGCATGCACCAAGGAAGGGAAAGGAGTGGAAAGGCAAAGAGGTACAGGCAGGAGCAAGGGGGAATGCATTCGTGACAAACACAGCTAGAACACGGGTCACTTCGAGACTGCTCCCTCCACGTCACTCGATCGACAGAAATAATTAAGTATTTAGACAACTCATGCAGCGGAACGCGAATGAATGAGACGAGGCGTGAATGTAGACGAAGGATCGAATGGGTCAACCAATAAAAGGGAACGGGGATACCCCCGTAGACACGTGAACAAGGGTATCAAAACAGAAAAGAGGAAGGGAAGGCACATCGTTCTGCCGATAGCATTCATACACGCTCACAGATAGATAGATAGATAGATAGACAAGTGCATAGAATGCCTCCTTGCTTCTTGTGACGCCAGCGCATCCATCGAGCCAAACAGAGCAGCTCAATGCTCGGGCAGGCCGGCAGGCTGAGTGAGGATTGCCCCCCAGAAGAAACGGAAGGTTGAAACTAAAGAAAACTCCTCTGTCCCAGACAGACAGACAGACAGACAGACAGACACAGACCGATAGACTGTGTGTTTTTATTTCTTTCTTTCTTTCAAACAAAGAAACAAACAAACACAGACAGACAGAAGTGCTCACATTTCCGTGATTCCCCTCTTTTCTTCCATCACCTTCTCCCCGTCTGCCTTTGAGATCAGAGAGGAAAAAATGTGCAGGTTTGCGTTTGCACACACACGGTCTGCACTGTCACATGCCATTTGAGTCTGTCTGAGGGCTTCCCAGAGGCTGTGGGACGTCTGCTGTCGGTGGCGTCTCGAGGGGCTCATGCAACGGATCTGCGGAGGGGACGGGGGGAAGAGAAAAGCAAGCAGAGACCGAGAAGAGAATTTATCTGTGCACCCATGTGCATTTACCAAAGCGCGCACCCGCCGGACAAAAACTCTTTCATTGCAGGCCGGGAGGTACAGTCTCTGACGGACTCGTAAAGGGATCTGTGTGTATCACAAAGGCAGTTAACAATGAAGCTCGAACGATGAATGACACCTGCGTTTGAGACGTGCTTTCTCTCTTTTGTCGCAACTCCACAAGCCTGTTTGTTGCGGGAGGGACTGTCTCGCTTTGTTTCGTTGCTTCGATTCAACCTCTCATCTTTCGGGTCTCCAAAGAAGAGGAAGCCAAAACGACGAGCTTCGTTTGACTGGATGCAAAACCTCCAAAAACACTAATGCGGCAAAGAAGAAAGAGCTGTCACAAAATAACAAAGCAAAAAACAAACATCGATTGACCGACCTGAATAATCTCCCGCACGACCAGCGAGAGGTCCTGAACGGAAGCAGCCAGCAGCTCTCGGCACTCTCTCAGCCACACCGGACCCTCTTGTGCCTCTCTCCTCTTTTCCTCTCTCTCTTGCTCGGCCTTCTCCTCCATTGCTCGCTGCTTCTCTTTTTCCCTCGCCCTCTTCCCACCGCCCTTCCTCTTGTTCCCTCCCCCTCCTCCGTGCTGAGGAGAGGGGGACAGGGACCCCCCCAGTTCGTCCTTCTCCTTCCCCTCCTCGTCCTCCTTCTCTCCCTCTGTTCCCTTCCCAGCGGAAACAGAAAAAGGCGAAGCACTCCCTGCCCCTTCTCTCGCCTTTGACGGCTCTGCTCTGTCTCTTCTGGGGACGTCAAAGAAAAAAAGACAAGGAGGGACGCCCCCCTGTATCAGGGAGATCTCAATCAATTGACGCAGAGATTGGTGATACACAGCACGAGTCCACAACTCTGAAGGACACGGATCTTTCGGTTTCTCCTTCTCGTCCTCCCCATTGCATGGTGATTTTTCTATCTCCCCGTTCGCCTCCCCAAGTTCAGTCGTGTCTCCCTTTCCTCCTTCCCCGCTCTTCTCCTTTTCGCCTATATTCCCCCCCGAGAAACTGTCAGTTGCTTCTTTGAGACTCCCATTTGTGTCCCCTTCTTTCTCCTTCTCTTCGGATGACTTTGGTTCCTTTCCGTCTGTCCCCTTCTCCACTCCCGAAGGCCCCGGCCCATCCAATCGTAATGCCGCAGGGGGCACACAGCCGGGGTCCACCTCCCGCCAGTACTTAATCACCTCCACGTCCTCGTCTAGCATCACTACAGTCAGCCAGGCAGCACTGCGCGCTACGGTATCAGGCCCGTAGACTCGAGACCATCTGTGTGATGAATGAATGCCCCCAATGGTGGCAGGCACAATGAATTCACAATCGAATTTCAAGAGAGGAAGGAGTCACTCACGGACATGGACGCAGAGAGAGAGCGAGGGGGGGGCGCTATTTGTGTTCATGCTTCAGTGAGCGAGGAGCGACAGTCGTACGCAAACTCTCTCTCACCTAGATCGATCCAAGTGATTCACTCCCTCTGCTCCCTTGTCTGTCTGAATCTTTTTAGACAGTGAGCAAGGGCCTGCACAACGTAATTTTACATTGCACCCTTTCTACTCGTCTTAATGACGATGCAAGCTCCTCAAAACACCGAATACTGACGTAAACGCGCACGCATACATAAACGTCTCATACACATATACACACCCACGCGCACGGGAAAACACGTCCTCTCTCTCTCACTCTCTCCCTCTCTCTTACACGCACAAACATGGAGACCCAAGAGAGACGGAAAGAGAGGCAGAGAAGGACATGCGCATATTCATTCACCAAGCGCCCATCCACACACGGGGGGGCCTCACACACACAGACCGACCGACCGACCTCTCGGGGGTATAGCCGTCAACCTCGCTGCCTCCGATGACCTCCGCCATCTCGGAGAGGAAGGCAAAGACAGACTGGAGACTCAACCCCATGCATCGAGGAATGTCTGCAGAGAGAAAGTAACCCAAGATGGGATCCAACACATACACACAGTCATGGCACCGCACAAACGAGCTGAAATCCTTTATTTGCACATCTTCTCTAGACAGAGTAGAACAAGGAGAAAGTATGGATTTGCTTTGCTGTGTCACCTTTGTTTCACATCTTTTGCTTTTAATAAGCATCAGCAGACAAACGTTACGGCACATTTTTGTCTTCTCTTTTTTTGTCTTAATTCCTAGACAGAAAAAAGGTCAGACAGGCGGAGGCATCGACAAGCAGACACGCGAATGCTGAACGCGACAAAGAGATTCGAATCTTCGGAACTGCCGACATGGAAATAGAACCGCTTGTCAAGACCCCCACGCTTACAATTACCTGCAAAGATCTCGACAAGGAACCTGCAATGCACGCTCCAGACGTCCAAGGTGACCTCCACGTCGAGACTCTCGGTCATCTTCGGAGGGCCGTGGGTCCGTGCGAGCGCTGCGAGACGGGAGTCGAAGGAGACCGCCGCACTCTCTCGCCGTCTCTTTTCAATGCCCGTTTCTCTCTCTGAATTCTTTTCCGAGCTACAAAGCAGGCCTGCCCGCTCTTGTTTCTCCCGGGCGATCTCGAGTGCCGTCAGTTCCCGGAGAAATTGGGAAGCCGTGACCGCCAACAAGGAGGCACGCCGCAGGAACGGAACATACAAACACGAGAGGTCGTGCGGGGGCGCGTCTGGGTCGCTTGGCGGGTCAATAGTGTGGTTGAAAGCATCAAGGGCGCCCAAGTAGTAGTAGAGAAAAGACAGACGTGAAGCAAGACCTGCCTCGGCCCGGTACAGCTCCGCCTCTTCTTTGCTCAGTTGAGAGGCTGGCAACAGGAGTGCATCCGTGTAGAACCATAAGTCTGCAAGGGCTTCTTTCGGGTCCTCTGCCAGGGGACCCTGGATCAAAGCAATGTAGGCCTGGAAGGAGAACGCGTCAAAGTCCTCATCCTTCGCAACCTGCATGCATGAACAAACAAAAGAAAAAACGATCGAGAAAACACGCATGCAGCAGATACACCAGACAGACAGACAGACAGACAGACAGCCACACCCATGCATGCATTCTGACAGAGAAGAGAGAGAAGCTTGAGTGCATGAGTACCAAAGAGGGGGGGCCGCAAAAGGGACGATCCTCGACACCTAGCGGATCGAACTGACTGAGTCCAGACACAACAGACCATAGTCCCTCATTCAACCATTCAGACCCATCATGAACTCGCAAATTGCTTGCTTTCCTGGTAGTCAGAGAGAATGTCCGCTCACTGCCTCCACCTCTCGCCCACCCACTGACCCCTGATCGCTGCACAATCTGCCACACAAGGCGCATCAGCGCGAGGACTCCCCGGAGAATGACGAACAGGGCCGACAGCCGCGGTGCCTTCTCGAGCACCTCCGGTGAGAAGGCGGGGGGGGTCGCGTCTCTGCCGAGGGTGCCCTCCCTCACCTGCGCCAACTTGTAGAAGTATGCGCACTGGAATACCGTCGTTGCTGCAAAATGATCGATCGATCGTATGCACATGTATGACATGAATCAGGACAGATGAGATTATGGACTGCTAGGCAGGCAGGGAGGAAGGACAAGCCGCAGAGACTGAACAACAAACAGAGAAACAAAACAAGAATCGGAAAGAACTACTCAGAGAGGAAGACACGAAGCCTCAAGTTTATCTGACCAAGGTCTCCTTTCTCTGTTCTTTGACAGACTGCACCCCCCTATCACTCTCACTCTCTCTCTCCATGAATGCATTCCTCTCGAAAAGAGATGAGGATCAGAGCCCTCAATCTTTCCGTCTCTCTTCTACTCTCTTGCAACTGAGTCTGTGTATTGAATCACGATATGCACCCGACAGACGTCGCATATTTGATGGCTTTCACTTTTAAGGCACTCACTCGCCCAACCAACCAACCAACCAACCGACCGACCGACCGACCCACGGACATGCAGGCATCCCATTCATCCACTGCCAGACGAGGCCAAGCAGTCGATCGAAAATTCCGATGGCCGTCTCTGTCTCGACTTCTTCCCGAACGATACCGAGGGCCTGCAGACTCTCCACGGTCAGAGGCCGCCTCTCTGGAGACACACACCCGAAGTCCATCTTTGGACACTGGACCTCCACGCCTGCACATGCATATGCACATGCAGGGGTGAATCGAATCAGAGAGGTCCCTGCAGTCGTTGGGCATCTACCTGACAGACATAGAGACAGTCAGTCCTGTGATTCCTTCCTTCCTTCCTTCGTTCCTTCCTGCCATTTCCCTTCCGTTTCGGTCCTGCACACCCTTCCACTTTCCGTTCTGGGTCTCGAGAGCACGCTGAGGTCTCAGCGGCATACCCCTGTTGTTACCCTCTGACGCACGCGAATTTTACTCTCGAGAGTCCACACTCGCAGTCGCAGTCGCAGCTGTTGCAGCAGGGCCAACCTTCCGTCTTGGGCCTCTTGATCCAGACAAACAGACAAACAAGACAGAAAACGCCGCAAAAAGACAGAGCGGTAAGAGACACCATCCACCCCCCTCTCTTAAAAAAAACATGCACAAGCACCTACAAACCTGCCATCGAATTCTGGAGCGCAAAGTTTGGGCTCTTCAACAGATCTGGAAGCTTCATGCCTGCAGGAGAGAAAGGACCGCACAGAGAGAACAAGAGAAAGAAAGAGCGAGAGCGAGAGAGCGAGAGAGAGAGAGAGAGAGAGAGAGAGAGAGAGAGAGAAAGACAGAGAATGCAGAAAGAAGGAAGGAAAGAAAGAAAGAAAAAAAAAAAAGAAAAAAAAAAAGAAAGAAAGAAAGAAAGAAAGAAAACGCATCAACATGCAGAGATGTCCAGAGGTCATTGAATTATCGATAGGTCAACAGCAGAAAAAGTTTTCGATTCACAATCAAGAGAGACACAAGAAGTGATCGTCCCAAAAGGGACAATGAAAAACAAATTGACACCCACGTCCTTTTAAAGAAAGAAGAGAGGGAAGACATCGATCACCTGCATCACCTCCTGTGCCTGCCTCAGTATTGCTCGCCTGACTCAACTACGAAGCATTCTGATCGGTTTCCGCACAGATGCAGGCTTCAAAACTTTCTCCTTCCTAAGCCGCGTAAAAACTCTCGCTGCTGCACTAGTCCCATGAAAAACCCCTCCCTTGCCTCGCCTTGCGTTGAAGGAGGGGGGAGGAAAGAGACTCCTCCCTCCCGACGGTCCTTCCTTTTTGACTCATTCATAGACACGCTGGATCTCAACATGGTCTCTTCTCTTCGAGCTCAAGTCCTGTCTCACCCAACCTCTCCTTCGTTCTCTCTCCCCAATCTGAGCATTGGCAGCAGTCACAGCTGCCTGTGCAAATTCTGCAAATTGTTGGACTTACTTTCCTTGGCGGCAGAGAAGACGCCCGTCACGTCGACCGCCCCCCCCCCTTGAGAGTCAGACTCCACCCAGTGAGTCCCGAACACCTCCTTCGCCTCCTCCTGCCCGCCCACAAGGTTATGCAACCCTAAGTAGAACTCCATCTCTCCCTCCCTCCCTCCCTTCTCCAACTTGGAGGAAGACGAGGAAGGAGGGAAATTCTTGCCCCCCAGACGGCCGGCTTTCTCAAAGCACGGAGGCTGCACTTTAAATGGATGCCAGTCGCCACTACCAGCATTGCTGCTGCTGCTGCTGCTACTACTACTACTACTACTTGAAGAAGCAAGAGCGTCTCCTGTCATCGTTTAGGAGGGGAGCGAAAGCCTTTTTTTTCTCTTGTCGAATCTCTTGCGCCTTCCAGGATCTTTTGGAATGTTTCTCAGGAAGGGCTCCTCAGAGACTCACAAAACGGAATCGCCTGCTCTGCTTCTTTGAATGACTTTCAGCAAAGACCCTCCCTGATGTGCTCCGCACCTTGGTGACGACAAACTTCTCTCGTTGGCTCCTTACCTCGAAGAACGAGCGCTGATGGGACTAGATTATTCAAAAAAAAAGAACAAAAAACCAACCTCACGCCCCTCCGTAAGCCCTATTCTCTTTAGAACTGCATCCCGTCTCCGAAAATCAACCCGCTATCAGACCGCAAAGACCCCTGTCCAATGTACAGCAGTCTGAGTGAATTCCAGATCCATACCACATCCCCAGTCAAAAATTGTCCGTGGAGCGGGTTTGACTGTGCCGGAGGCTATTTTCTTGCCAGAGAGAGAGGCGGGAGGCAGAGAATGGCATACATGCAGGGCATTAGGGCGGCTCGCGGCCCCGCGGCCGCGTCAAACCGCCCGGCGCCCGCCATGCATGCAATTGCATGCATGATGGCCCCGGAAAGCGAAGCGGGGGGCACTAAATACCCCAGCCCAGAGCATACCTAATACCCCCGGCCGGGCTTTTTTCCCGGGGAAGGGGGGATTCCGCGGCTTTTCCCGCGGGAAGGGGGGATCGGCGCGATGTGCGTATCAATCGTGCAGTTCTCATTTTTCCTGCTTTCCGGGGCCGTTCCGGGGCCGTGCGCAAGCTTGCTTGCGTCAGATGCATGCTCTGCGTATGCCCTGCATATATATCTGACGCACTCCGTGCGAATGGCCCGGAAAGCGAAATTAACTTTAGACTCGGAATTAACTGGAGTCGGAAGTGCTCGAGTTTTGTTAAGTGCCCTCTGAGCGATATTTCCGGGGCAATGATGAAATTGCGTGCGTCATGCAGTTTTTCAATCGGAGATTCAGCACGTGCATGTACGTACGTCGACATCCGAGGCCTCCCACCATGTCCCACCTCAACTCTTTGTAAGTGCCCCTCAGCTACGCTTTCCGGGCCATGTAGCTCAGTGATGCTCGGTGTAGAGATCTATAGAGATCTATGACATCTTCTGACAGCCATCAGCCATCAGCAACCTCAACAATACCAATGGATACCGAGCACCACACGTCTTGATGTATAATGGCTCGCACACCAATCTTCATGTGCAAGTACAAACGAAAATACGCTTGGGAATTTTGGGCCACTGAGTGCAGCCAAAATCTTTTGAGTGCACAGTCGGGCCCGCGGTCACCTCTTGCGTTCACCTTCGGACCACGAAGAGCACCTGCGGAATGGCAGTGCGTCGGTTGACTGGAATCTCTCTGAAAATTATCAGGCGAATCAATTTGACAGCGAGACAAGGACGTTCATTCCTTGGCTCAATTTTTGTGTCGCTGGTAAAGAGACGTTCATTAAGCATATTGGTCGTCTTCTTTTCTGTTGTCTCCGTGTTTTGTCTCTTTGCTCTTCCTCGTCTGCGCCGGAAAGCCTCCGTCCCATTTACTCTGCTAGAGGAACCTCCCACGCCACCCGTGGAGGTTGTTGCGGTGACTTCCTTCTTCGACTTTGGGTTTTCACCCGATGAGTTGCGAATCCAAAAGCAGAGGCTGGCCGAGTTGCTGGTCTCCGTGCACCGGTCTGTTAGGGTCGTTGTGTACACGACAGAGGAGTACGTGGATTTGATGAATTCCTTTGGCAGAGATTTGGACTTAAGGGTGGGGGGCGTGTGGGAATGGGGGTCTCTGTCAGAGCATAGAGAGGCTTTTGTACAGATGGAGACAGAATCAGCAAGGGAAAGGGAGGGGGGCGCTAGAGTGACAGCAGAGGCCCACGCGGCCCGTGCACTTAAGCACGATCGGCTGCCCTCTGAGTGCAGAGACGGATACAATGGGTGGGATGAGAAGTATTGTTTTTGGATTGATTTGGATGTTTTCAGTGAATCCGCACTGGGGTCGGACTTCTTAGGGCCAGAAGCTGTGCAAGAGGTGTTCCGACCCCTGTGGTCGGGAGAGGATTCCACCCGTGTGTTGATGGTTCTAGAGGATTCTTTTCCGTCCGATGAGCGGGTGATGAGGTGGCACGTCGGTCTGGGGCCCATCAAGGCACCGATCGTGTCTGGGAAGTTTTTGGGGGCGATGGGGAACTCTGCTCTCGGGTGGTGGGGGGGGAAGTGGTGGGCTTTGTTTGAGCAATACATGGAGCGGGGATTAGTGGCACCGTCCGTTGACCACTTTGTAAATGCCATGGCGATGGACACGCTAAATCACATCTTCCTCCTCGATAGCCCCTCCCACACTTCTAGCCATGAAGAGTCTCACCAGTGGGAAGCACAAGTTTGTTTCGTTGAGCCGCTGTCAGCTGTGTATCAGTTTCTTCGTGATCCTGAGATGAGGCCAGACGGGTGTGATCTCACGCACGCGGCTCACAGGATGATCGAATACCTCGGTTGTCGAGAAGAGACCTTGCCGGGAGAAAAGGGGGATGTGGCGTTCACTTCCCTGATGACTACAGGAGATCCTGGGTACATCGAGGGATTGATCGCCCTTGGGAATTCCATCCGTCTCGGCATTCCCGCCCCCACCCCCCCGATGGTTCTCTTGACTCTGATCGATCCATCCGATATTCTCCGAGTCGATGAGCTGAGGGGTGTCGGTTGGACTCTTTGCAAAGTCCCGAGATACCCCCCTCCGTTTGAAAACAAGGTGGCCAGAGGATTTCGGGATCAATTCTCGAAACTCCCTCTCTGGTCCCTTACAAAATACAAACGAGTGGTGTACATGGATGCAGATACGCTTCTTCTGAGACCTCCATGGGCCTTGATGAAGGCCACAGGGAAGTTTGCGGCTGTACCGGACTGGGCGTTCACTGTTCCAAAACCTGGAACCCAAGACTATTTTAACATGGGTGTGTTCTCCATACCCCCGAGCGAGCAAGAGTTCATGAAACTCAACGCTCTGCGGATGACCTTCCACGATTACGATCTCCGGATGTGTGAGCAGGCGATGATAAGTAAGTTGTATACGGACAAGGAATCGGGTTGGGAAGTCATTGATTTTCGGTGTAATGGCAATACGGCAATGTTTGTGTTTGACTATGAAGAGTGGCAGAAAAGGTGGCCCACCCTTGAAGTGATTCATTTCACGATGGAAAAACCATTCGCTTCTTCCTCGGCCGGCCGCATGCCCGCAGTCGGTCATAAAGCCGACCTCCTCCGTCTCTGGGATTCCTTCAGATACGGAGAGAGACCTTCGTGGCTGGATTCGTCCCCCCAAGTCGAATAAGGAACAAACATATATATGATGAAATGTTATTACAGTCTCGTATAAATAATGATTCATATAAATAATGGTCATCAAACACCATTGTTAAACATTAAAGAACAGGTGTAGGCTACCGTGTAGCTAACAATTGAGACAAAAGGATTTTATATAATTTTATGATCCAAATTTATATTCTAGGTTCCCCCATGCCGTTCCACTGCCCAAAAATTATTTCATTAAAACTATAAAACTGCATCAGTGGGTTAACCCAATAATGATTATTCACTCATTACTTAAGTTGATAATCATTATAGGGTGGATGTATAATGATTATTAATTTAAATAATCATTATGTATTAAAGAGACTTTAAGCGCTTAATGAGTATCATAATGAGTAATTATTATCAAAATAAATAATCATTATATATCTTGATCATATGCACTTTATGATCGATCACACTTTATTCCTCTACCACTATTACTCACAGCTGGCGTTTGTCATACCGTTTGAGCCAGACAGGCCACAATCTGTATGAAGGTCAGACAATTAGACGAATCATGCAGACTGTACAGCATAGGCCGCAGGCCGGCGTGCGGGGTACGTACATGCACTGCGTACCGCCACGGCCCAACTTTCCTAAAATTCGTATGTAACTGCTTTGCGGGACTTAATTTTTTCCTGAGGTTGGCATGCATCTACTTTTCGGGACCCGCGACGAGCTGACTGCCTCAGTAACTCTGAACTTCTTAATTAAGTTGGCTCTGAACTGCTTAGAGATTCAAGTGTTTCCGTTGTATATTGCAGAGCTGCATATAGCTCCATCCCTTTCCCCCCAGTACGCTGGTTTCAGTGCAGCTGTGATTTTTCCCTCGGTCGTCTCCACGGATTTTTGAGAGCGTATCCTTTTTGTTGTTTTTCCCAGAGTAAAGCAACCTTCTTCTGTCCTTCCTTCCTTCCTTCCTTCCATCAGCAAAAGCCTTCGTTCCGTCAGCATGAAGACAGTGAAGACGAGAGAGGAGGTGCAGAAGGAGTTGTGTCAGATGCGGAAAGATGGAAAGATTGATGCTCGCATTGCTTCTCCTTTTGTCCGAGAAGAGCTGCGACTGGCTGCGTCACTGGTAGGCCACTGGCAGTGGGCTAAGCTTGCAGCTTGAGAATGATCAGCAGCTTCCATAATCATTGACAACAAAATCATTACTCTCAAGACAGAAGTTCATTCTTTCTAGTGACTTAAGAACATTATGCATAATGATTATCAATGTCATTAGTGGAGATTAACATTCATAATCATTACCCACTTTAACCTAAAATCAATAATGATTATTATAAAAAATGATTATTTATTGATAATCATTATACATTTTAAGCTGTACTTGATAATGATTATTTATGTCAATCTCCACTAATGACATTGATAATCATTATGCAGAACGCTCTCAAGTTAACCTACTGATGTGGTAACAATTAATTTATTGTTGGCATTATTTTCTAGATTTTTTTATAAAATTAAAAACATGATTTAAACACCGTTCTGTGCATCCCCTTCCAAGTTGTCAAATTATCTAGCTAGTCATCGACACATCGTTCTAACAACTATATAGTCTAGCAACTAGTTTTTTTTTAATAACTAGTTATGAGTACAAAAGTATAGTTAATATTATTAGTTATAACTACATACTTCTAGCTATACTTAGTAGTGTTTTGCTGTTGTTTTTACTACTGCTCAGTTATTGTTGATAAGTTCTATCTAGTTTCCTAAAGTTCCGTTAGGGTTGTAGGAGTAACAAGTGTTTCTGACACTGTTTCAATGTTCTATAACTCAGTAAAGTCCGAAGTAGAGTAAGTACCGTAATGCCACGGTAATGGCTAAGAGACCAGCGGGCTACAGTGGATGAGAGCAGGAGGGACCATTTATGCGTACTGGCCGTTTTTAATGGCGTTTTAATCTTTCAGATCCTTTCACCGGAGCGGACAGCGACATGCGTCTATATTTCCGTCTCCCGCGCCCATCTGCAACGCACTGGAACGAAGATTCCCTGCCTTGCGATTTTTTACTGTTTGCAGGAAAGACGTTTTTACTTTCTGAAATTTCTTTTTCTGTTGTTGTCCTTTCCAAACGGGCATGTAGCCCGTAGAGTCAAATTCGGTCATGTCATAAAACTCTTCGCTGTCGTCGTCGTCGTAGTTTCTTTCGCTTCTTGTCGGAGCTGAGTCGACCTTTACAGTCTCTTGTGTTATCTTTCTCTTTCGCAGTCCCTCTGGGGTTTTTGTGTTCTGCTTTTTCCAATTCTCGGTCTCCTCCTGCTCTATGTATTCTTCCACATCAAACCACGTCTCCTCCTCTTCGTCCGCGTCCTCTTCCTCCAACTCCTGCTCTGTCTGCTCAGACGAAGAGCCGCTGCGTTCCTCCACTGCAAAGAGTTCTCTCTGCAGACGCTTTGCGATGGCCTTGGCTGGACGTCTGACTGCGTCGATATCTCTCGAAATCTCTTCTGCTGTTGACTCTGCTTGCTGTGTCTTTGTGAGCATCGTTTCAAATTGGGTCACGCAGATCGGGTAACCCTCGGCAGAGCAGAGCTTGAGAAGGCGGACGATCGCCTTGTCACCCGAGAGGCTGCCGACAGAGCAGAATCGCCCGTCATTAGTCAGCTTGGGTTTTCCCAAAACTGCGCATTCATCGTCAGAGACTTCTCGGAAGGGATCGTTGCAGAAGGCCAAAATCTCTGGAACGATCAAACAGGCAGCCGGGAGGGGGTAAATCAAATGGGTCCTCGAGAGCTTCTGAGAGACCTCAGAGTACCGATTGTATACGATTTTGAGGCTTTCTTCGGCGAGAAGGATATCGTATCTGCATGCATGCATCATGATGCATTCGATATTCACAACACAAATATACACACATGTACACAACCCGCCTCATCAATCACCTTGCTCTCTCTCTCTCTCTCTCTCTCTCTCTCACGCACACACACACACACACACACACACACACACACACACTCACGCACTCAGATGCAACTCGTTTCTGTACCCACCAACAAGTCGAGTATCCCCGTGGACACAGTAATCTGCCCGCCGAAACACCAACCAAGAGGCCCAAACACCCGTGCATCCCTACATGCACACCTCTCACCCTTAATTCCACATACTCCCTCCCGTAAAGAAGCTCTCCACCAACTCAACGTTCCGTACCGTTCATGCTGCCCCTCGCTTGTAAACCAACTGATTCTCACATCCGTCTAATCAACCATTCATCAAGTCACCCGTCCATCTATCCATCCATCTATCCATCCATGCACCCATGCACCCATGCATCCATCCATCCATCCATCCATCCATGCATCCATCCATCCATCTATGCACCCATGCATCCCAGTTCTCCCTTACTCATCCGTTAACCACCTACTCATCGAACTAGCGACTCACTGACGAGTTCACTGCCAGCAATTCAATTCACCCATCCACCCACTCCACCATTTGTTTTTTTGTTCAAACACTTGTTGACATTCCAATCCATTCAATCACAAATTCATTGACCCGTGCGCAAATCTGATGACCCCCTCATTTATCCAGTGAGTTCTTTTCCCGCTCCCTCTCTTCCACTTTTCCTCTCTCAGACACCTATCCAGACACTCACCCGGCGTCTGCGGTAACGTAGCCTCTCGAGGCAAGCATCAGAGTGCCCAGCTTGAGGTAGTAGACAACCAGCTCACGAGTCTTAGCGGGAAGCGATTGTCGTAGGCTTCCTGCCGCATTCCACACGGTGTTTTTTGCCGTCTCATATATCGTCCACAGTCGATCTGACAGGCCAAACCCATCCTCTTCTCCTCCCCCTCCCTCTCCGTCTTCGCTGGCGGACAGCCCCTGTTCTCTTCTCAGCAATTCGTCTTTGTCTGGAACACATTTATGTCTTGCCATTGACTCTCCGCACAGCGCGCTGAGCTGGACGAGAGCCTCGAGGGACTTTGAGAATCCCTCGTTCGGAAAGAACAAAAGCTTCTGATTTGTACATGTCTCCTCCAAGTCAGCGTAAATCCCGCAGAGCTGCAAACGATCCATGAACACTTCGTGCACTTGAGTACCTCGGCTGTTTGAATTAATTCTTATGAGAAAACAGTTTGTGCGTGCAAATGTCTCCCCATTTCCTGTGCTGAAGGTGAAAACAATCATGGTGGGTGCCTACAGACAGACAGTCTATATGATTCTTCTTCTCCTCTTTTTACAGACAGACAGACAGACAGACAGACAGACAGGCAGGCAGACAGACAGACAAACAGACAGACAGACAAAGAGACAGACAGACAGACAGACAGACAAACAAAGAAACAGGCAGTCTATATATTTCTTTCTTTTCCCTCCTTCTCTTCATGTGCAAAAGAGACGAAAAAGAAGGAAGAACCAAAGACAAAGGAACAACACAATCACTCTGACAACGTGGACAGGGGGCCCGATAAGTGTAGAGTAAAGCGCCCCTTGCCTCCAACAGCTCCCGACAGAACTTCACGTGATCACTGAATTCACACGTTACTCAGTGCTGCTTCCACTCAACTTGAAGACAAGAAAGGGGAAAAGAAGTACACTGCGCTTCGAACAATTTCATACAATTCTAGAGTGGACAGACACCTAGGGTGATTTCGGTCTCTAGACAGCTGGAAGGGGGCAGGCGGAGGGACAGACAGAATGACAGACAGATAGACAGATAGACAGATAGAAGGACGAACAGACAGCGATGGGTGCATAAGGAGGGACGGAGGCAGAGAAGCTGACTTCTTCCACTTTCTTCTCGTATCCGTCCATGTCTGTGAGCCACTCCTTGAACCTCTTGATGCGGTACTTGGTGTGCGCAGCGGCGCTGCCTATATATCCCGAGACCTGATACACAGTTCTGCACGCACAACCGCATGACACACATGGGATGTTCTTCTGAAAGTATATTGAAGATTCATATGATGGACATTCTTTTTGTGCTGATCACACACACACACACACACACACACACACACAGACGCACAGACAGACTATGTGGTAGAGAGAGAGAGAGAGAGAGAGACGCACAGACAAGCTATATGGTTTCTTTCGCTCCTTTTCTTCAAAAACACAACAGACAAAAAGAAAGACACACAGACAGACAGACACACAGACAGACTATATCGTCTTTTCTTCACTTCACTTTTTCCGAAACGCTTCCTTTCTTTCAGACAGACAGACAGACGGACGGACAGTACGCACAGCACAAACGCATACGCGCACACTTACATGCATCACTTTTCTCTCTCTCTCTATCTCTCTCTCTGAGAAACCCACACGCGCACGCACCCACGCACCCACGCACGCGCACGCACACGCACACACACACACACGCACACACACACACACACACACACACACACACACAGAGAGAGAGAGAGCACTCTTTTGGAAATGAGGGTATCAGGTCCGACGGTGGAGTGGTGGGTGTGATTTCTGTCTGCTGTAAGGTCTTGTTTTCTCTGGATACTTTCTAAGGCCAGAAGTTTTTGTTATTCCGCATGTGCGCGTATTCATGTTGAAAGCCTATCCTCGCCGTCCACTTTCTTCGCAGGATCTTCTGCACGTGCTTTGCCTCATCTGTTGAAAATTCTTTCCAGTTCCAGAACCCAATAAGTGACGATGATGCAGAACCCGATTGAAAACTGACTTCAACGGCATGAACAAGGGATGCATGGCATGTGCATGTAACGTGATGGCTGAGTGAATTGGTCAATGTGAACAAGAGAGTCTCTTACGGCTGATCGAACTCTTTCGGATCAGCAAAATCTCCTTTGTTGCATCTGATATGAAGGCATGTGCACAAAGTGAAGAGTAAACAAATAAACGGAGGGAGGTAGATGAATCAAATTCAAACAAAAGGTTTTTCAAACCGTTTCAAAATGACTGACTGCGCCTTGATTGTCCATTTCAGCTGTTCAATTATGAGGGTGTACAGAAGATCAGGAGTCAGCCAGGAGAAAGCCCCAGCCGCTGCTCCCAGCACTTGATGATCGAGCTGCAAGGCTGCGAGCGAGTCATTTCTTTCTGCAGGGCCCGTCTCCAAATAAAGTCCTCGAGACGAAGAGACCATCCGCTGTCTGAGCGGGAGCATGACGGTTGTATTGTTATTCAATGGACCGAGAAATGAAGTGCGCGCAAAGCAGGACTGCGCAAAAAGGAAGAGGAACAGCACGCTGTCCTTCATGTTTATACAAATGAGCAGTCAATGTTTTCCCCTAAACGAGTTCTTCTTCGATCCCGGCGGTCATGCGATTCAGTGGATAATTTGCGCAGGCCGTTTGCACCAATACAGGTGAATGTGAGAAGTCGACGATCTTTTCTGCCATATGTATGATCTCCAGATTTCGAGTGAGAGTGTTCGTCGATCTGCAGACATGCATTCATATGTGAAGCTCTGCAGTGCTTGTATGAATTAAGAATCCATATATATATATATATATATGTATATATATATATGCATGCAAAAAAATTAGATTTAATATATATTGGGATATCGCGCGCGCGTTTATTGTTTCATGCATATATATGCCTGCATGGCCGGCCGCGAAAATCTCGCGCGCGAATGCGCGCGAACAAACCTATATAGCTTTTCATGCATGCATATGTGAACTATATATATATTAATACATGCAAATTAACCATATGTTCTCAATATCGATACACATATATATATATAATACGTTTGTGTATGCACAATTAATTTCCGCGGCAGATGAAATGTTTTCATACATCCGAGAAACAGTGTGTAAAGTCGGGAGGCAAAGCGCCTTCTTCTCAGGAATTTGCAGAAGAGAACGACGCACGTACACTGTTGGACACTTGCTTGGGACTCGGTTTGAGAGCGATTCGAACAGTGTTGTTCTTGCAGCGAACAACACCCCCCCACACACATTTATAAGTACATATGAACTGCCTCAGTACATAGCCGAAGAGCTCAAGGCGAAGATTCGAGAGAGAGCGAGATTCACCTTTTCTGTGCGAGGCTGCTGGATTGTCGTTTCTGAAAGCCGTTTCTCTCTGACAGCAGAAGATACCAACCCGAGATGAGATCTCACGGATACTCCGCCTTGAAGAGTTCTGAGGGGTCCAGTGCCAACAAACAGTCGGCCCAATGGGACCCTTCTGTCGTATTTCCCTACGGCAAGGGCTCTGTCGATCCCGCAACCGGAAAGTCTGTGGTCTCGAGGACTGACAGGCAAGCGCAAATGAAGGAAAGATCGAAGAGGCTATTCAGGTTCGACGCAGCCAACGAAGTTGCCGTGTACGACATTTTTGGTACTAAGACAACGCTCTCAGGAGCTTCACCTTCTGGTACTCAGTCTCCCCAAACAACCGCAGAGTCAACCACAGAGGACAAGACAACCAGTGCGGCTCCACAAACTCTCCACGCATCCACCACTCAACAGACACAGCAGCAGCAACCCCAAGACGAACGAGAGAAAGCTGCGAAAGCTGCAAGGGATCTCCAGCATCAACATGCAGTAACATTGGCAAAGCAATTCGGCATTTCTGTTGGCAGAAGGGCGAAGAACGACGAGGAATCGACAGAGAACCAGGCAGCAAAGATTCCGAAGCATATCATGAGGATTCGCTCCCTCTACGCGAAAGTCCCGACGGGTTCCTCTCCATCTCAACCGAGGGAGGGGGCAGGAGAGGGCGCTGGGGGAGAGGAGGGGGAAGGTGCCGAAGGAGGTGCTTTGGGGGACGCGGCGGCTGGTGACGACGCGGCTCAGCAACAGTTCGCAGAGCTGGATCAATTTGCAGATCACCAGGATGCTGATGAGAACGAAGTACTCATGCAAATGCTCTCAAAGATCCACACGGGTTGGTCGGTCAATGAGCGCTTATCCCAGCCAGCCAGCCAGCAAGTTAAAAAGCCAGTATGGTGTCAGTCAGTCAGTCAGTCAGTCAGTCAGTCAGTCAGTCAGTCAGTCAGTCAGACACTCTCCGTCACTTAATCTGTCAGTCAGTCAGGCAGGCAGGCAGGCAGGCAGTCAGCTAGAGGAACAAAATGTGCAGAACGGCGTGGGAATCAACACCCTTAATCGTCGCTCCTCCCCCACAGTTGTTCGTTTATGCGGTCATTCATTTTCTTTTGTGCGATCTGACTCGTCCTCTCCCTCTCTCTCTCTCTCTATTCCCCCCTGCGCCCCCCGTGGGCGTGCCTGTGTACTGATGTTGCTTTTATTGTCTGCAAACGCCTTTTCTCATGCTCTCGTGCAGGTGAAGATGCTATTGCATTCTTTGCCAAAAATGGCGCGTCCACCCCAGTCAAGTTCGTGTACTGCAACAGAAAGGGAGCCACGAACGCTTCCAGCTCCAGCCAGAGAGGGGGCCACTCAACCGGACACTCACAGCAACAGACGGGGTCGGGGCACGTCTCTCAGAGCCTCCTGCAAAGCACCCAGGCGGCAGCCTCGGGATCTCATAATCAGGTGCCCATTCCCGGAGGTTAGTGCCTTGCTTCTGCGAACGAAGAGACATGCAAAAGTTTCTCTCCCATGTGCAATCTATTCAGATTGAATACGGACAGCAGCCAACATCTTTTGGCTAAACACCTTTTTTGGCCTTCGAGCAACTTCCTCTCTGTCGTTTCTCCCCAGGATGGAAAAGCAGACAGAGGCAGAAGGTCCTAGAAGCACAATCGGTCAAAACTGATCCAAAAAAACGCCATGCAACTCATTCTATCCGGACCACTTTTTTTTCTCTTTTTCGCCGTCTTCTCCTGTACACTCACTCACTCACTCACTTACTCATTCACTCGACCAGTGAAAAGAAAATTTGGCTGTGAGTCTGGTGTGCTAACTGCATCTGCGTGTCGCCTTTTCTGCCTGCCGGAGAAATGACGAGCCCTTTTGACTACATTCCTACAGGAAACTCCAGTGTGATCCTGTCCACTGGAGCTGGAGGACCCGGAGAGTCTCGGCCCGCCACCATCGGACCCAACGGAGACCTGATTCCCTCGACTGGGGCTGGGGGTCAGGCCGCCACCTCCAGCGGTCAAGGGGTGGGAGGCACGCAGGCGGGCATGGAGGGGGGGGGCAGGATGGACCACCGGGGCTCTGTGGGGTCTGTCGTGCAGGCGGGCCTAGAGGGATCTCCGGTTGAGGAACTGTCCCCTCACGAAGAGTTTCAACCGTACAGCCTGGTGGTGGTCCCGGAAAGCGAAATTAATGACGAGTATTTTACAATTTCGCCTACAGGGGTGGTGCACATCTGCCCGAAGCGGCCATCTGAGCGCATCACTTTGGCTGACTGGATGCACCAGACTTTAATGTTCTCTGTGTTGAGGTCGATGTCGTTCTTCAGGCACTTCCTCGGAGGGAAGGCGTTCAGAAGCTGGAGACAAACAGTACGATATTCTTCTTACCAGAAACAGAGGAAGAGACTGCAAAGAAGGTAGGTAGGTCAGTGTCTCCTTTAGGAGTTTTGTGCTTGTATTATGTGTCACGGACGGGAGTGCTCGCTCAGTTATGAGGTCACCAGACGACTTTCCAAGAGTGTGCAAGCGCGTTTCTACTTTATGCTACAACGGCTTCGTGGCCCATTGCCGATTGATTCTATTTTGATGAACAAGAATCTGTCTGACGCTACTGACCGACCCTGCAGGCTCTTCTTTGCGAAGCCTTCTTTCGTCGCCCCACTCGTCCAAATTCACTCCCTCATGCACGAGACGGCGTCGGTCCGTCTGCTCCAAATCCGAACTGATGGGTACACGTTGACAGACTTCGTGGAGAGACAGGCACAGATGAGGACGAGCGCTTCAAAAGAATTCGACGCTCTTCAGGAACAGGTAGGTGGGTGTGTCGGTTTGTCTGTCTGTCTGTCTGTCTGTCTGTCTGTCTGTTTGTTTGTCTGTCTGTCTGTCTGTCTGTCTGAGGGAGAAGAAGAAGAAACATATAGTCTGTCTGTCTGCCTTTGTCTTTGTTGCTTTCTTTCTTTCTTTCTATTGTGTTCATGAAGAAAAGAAGGGAGAAGAAGAAACATATAGTCTGTCCACATATAGTCTGTCAAGAAAGGAAGCGATTCGGAAAAGGTGAAGTGAAGAAAAGACGACATAGTCTGTCTGTCTGTCTGTCTGAAGAAGAAATATATAGTCTGTCTGTTGTCTGTCTGTCAAGAGTTCGCTCGCCCTCGTCTGCATGTTTGCAATTGCTTGTGTCACAATCGGTATCTGACTGCTTGAAAAGATGACCACGACTTCTTCCTTCGTCTCTGGACTGCAGGTCATCACAATTGTTGACAAAATCGTGGCAGACGTCCACGCGAACACGGGATGGACAGGAAAGGAGGGGAGGGACGCGGGACTAGAGGCTGTGGCTGAGAGGAGCAGGAAGGGGAGACCGATGTGGAAAGAGAAGGAGGAAGGTCGGTCGGTGTGTTCTCTGGCTGGCCTTTTTCTTTGTGTCCGTATACTCCCATAGTGGTAAAGAAGAGGGGCAGTTCATGCGTGGCCAAGTCAGAAGGGAGAAGCCAAACGCTGTGATCGTACTTTTAGACACACACACTCACACACACGCACTCACACACACGCTCTCTCTCACACACGCACACACACAAACACACACGCAGTAAGGTAAGTACGGTCCCGTGCTCATGATTGAGCGCCAAACACCTGTGAGGAAACGGCCGTCTTGTTGGCTGTACGTGCTTCTTGCACACTTTCTTTCACGTCATCATCGCTTGCTTTGAATCCATGCATGCAGCAAAGGCCCGCGCGTACCGTCTCCGTCTGGCGGCCCTTGACGAGGCCCTGCTTGGAGACTGCATCCGTCTGGTGGACTATATGCTGGGTGCCAACCTCGTGAAGGTGGTCCTCCAGGCGGCCTCTGAACTCCTCGCGCGGTTCGAAGACTCGGGTGCCCAGACGAGGAAACTGTTCACCGTCGGTGTCCAATTTCCCAAAAACGATTCCTCCCAACTCGTCTTCGATCCAGCTCTGCAAGTCTTCCAAGTAAGCTTCTTTCTTTCTTTCTTTCTTTCTTTCTTTCTTTCTTTCTCTCCCTTTCTTTTGTTGCATGATGGATGCACAACTGCATGCTGACACAATCAATCGACGAGTCTCTGTGTCTGTCTCGATCGCGCGCTGTCGGCCTTCCTTGCCGGTCCTCATTCCATTCTGCCAACCGCTCCACAGGGGCATGCATACATCTCCCTGCATGATGTCTTCGCAGTCCTCCCTGAATGGTCTTTCTTTCGAATACCCGTTCCTTCCAGCCTGCCTGCCTGCATGCATGCACATGTTTGCTGTGTCTCTTTTGTTTTTCTATGGCTTTTTGCCAGGCGACATCTTGAAGCTGAAAGAAATGAAATTAGTATTTATTGCTTTCACAAGAAATCAAGGGAATCCTTTGGATCAATCAAGGCTTTTCTGCATAGATAAATCTTCTTCTGTGGATTGTATGTGAATCAATCAATCGAGCAGACGATGTTCGGAGAGCTGTGGCAGCAGTCTGTCAAGTGCGTCGACCTTGTGCACCCTCTCGTGACGATGCTCCAATATCAAGGGTGGGTCAGTGGGTCAGTGGGTGGGTGGCAGCCGCTTGTTGAGGAAGACGTGGGCGCTCTTGAAGACCCCTATCCATGCGGGCAGCTTCCTGCTCCTGTAGATATTGGTACTTCAATGACGGCCAAAATGAATGTATTTTCCCCATTGATTTTTCGCTTGTTTTGCTTTCCCTTTTTTGTTCTGCTGTTCTTCTCACGCAGTGCATGTCTGTAGATTTCTGTACACTGACTGAGAGAGTGCAGATACGTCCACTGCCCAAACCACCTGAGTGTGGAGCAAATTCTTGATGGGAATCTCTCGTTCGGTCGGATGAGGGAGGAGGTAGAGACGCGGCTGGTGGATGACTTCCAGAGGGCAGCCAGATGGCACGAGCACACGTTCGTCATCTGCCGCCCGATTTTTGAGTATGGGGAGCAGTGGGACGAGAAGACATTCCTTGAGAGGGTCAGTGCGTGCTTCCTTGCGTGTGTGCGTGGGTGGGTGAGTGGGTGGGTGAGTCTGTGCGCGAGGAAGTGGGTGTTGGAGATACTCAGCACGGAGCCGTGACGGCATATGAGAACAGAGCATGAGGGACCGAGACCTGCGGAATTCTGTGAACGAAAGCACACAGAGAGCTGCGTTCCATTCCATTCCATTCCACAGACACACACGCAGGGGTGGGTGCATTCCTTCACTTCGAACACAAAAGTCCCCCAGCACTCATTCATTCATGCCTCTCCTCTCTGCAGGTCAAGACGATGACTGGACATACAGAGCTGCATGACGAGATGACCACAATGGAGGACTACGCACGGGATGTCGAGAGAGTGAAGACGCAAACGCAACATGGCGTGCTTGCTGTGGAGGGAAGGACGTTGAAGGCGGCGCTTTCGAAGATCCCCCAGACGGCGCTGAAGGTCATGAGGGCCGAACTTCTGAAGATGGCGAGAGCCAAAGTGCACGCGTGCGTTGACAGGTCGGTCTGCATGTGGACGCATCATCCAGCTGCTATGTTGCGACCTCAGGCAGGCAGGCAGGCATGCTGTGGATGCGTATAATTTCCGATCTTTGCAAACCGTCGGGGACTGAATTTGATAAATCTCAAGCAACCTCGATTGAATGACGCCGAAGGGGAGTTCTGTCCATTCTTGTTTCACGCAAGAGTTTTGGTGTGAGTGCGTGCCGGAGCTTTTTTGCGTGTGAGTGCGCGTGTATTCTGCGTGCGTGCGTGCGTGTGTGTGTGTGTGTGTGTGCGTATGTGTGCGTGTATTCCCTCCACTGTTTTCTGATCTGTGTATGTCTCGGAATCCGTCTCTTTTAACCTGCCTGCACACACACCTCGTTCTCCCTTCTTTGAGAGGGTTATTAGTCCTGAAACATCCTCCTTTCTCTACGTATGTATGCGCGTATGTGAGTATGCTTGAACATTCCACCCGACTGTTTTATGCCCACGAATCGATAAGGAGATACGCACATGACCACTGCTCCATGCATTATTATCTATCTATTTATCTGTCTGTCTGTGCAGGTTCGAGGAGGTCAATCGGAAGCTTCAGGACAAGCCGGCAGCCTCGAAGCTCGCACAATACGCAGAGTACGTCAAGGAGGAGGACGCCATCTTGAAGTCCAAACAGACGCTCTTCGACCAGCGGGTGAGTGAGTTGTCGAAGCCTGATGGATGTTTACTCTCATATTGAGATTGCAGCAGAAATGCACAAACTTATTCTGGTCTGCCAAGCTGACGGTCTTAATTCAACGAGCGCGTTGGGTAGTATGGGGTGAATTTGAGACATGAGGTAGAGTTCCCCATTGAGTAAGAGGAAGAGTCATCATGTCTGCCCCGAATCACTTATTTCAGTCCACAATTGCTTGGAGTCGCGGTTGCCTGGCCATCTCCACTTCCCTCCTCTAGTTCCTCTCTCCTCTTTTTTCCCAGCAGATCCAGGTAGGGATTCAGATGCTCTGTGTGTGTGCTTCAAACGAGTCACCTGACTCTCTTTCCCGTCATCTGTGCTCACTCGAAATATTGAAATCTATGCTGCGTTTCCTTTCACGTCCAACCTGAGGCGTTCACTTGCCCACTCTTTCCCAAGATACTTGGTTTTGTGCTTTTTCCGTTACACTCATTTTCTGGATCTTGTTTACCTTTTTCCCTCCATACGGGTTGCAGGCTTCTGTAGATGAGATGTTTGCCATGCTGCGGCACTACAAAGTTCCAACAGAGGTCGACGACCAACAACAACTGGAACTTTTGGCCAAACACGCGGAGGACTTCGTTGAGAACATCCTCTCGGCCAGGCAACACATCAATGAGATGAAAGAGGACTCCATCAAGGACACAAGGGCAAAGTCTGAGGCGGTCAGTTAGGAGATCTGAGCGGACGACGATCGTGTGTTTTTTGCACAAGCGTCCTCTCATCGTTTTGCCTTTTTCTCCCGTCGCTCTCTGTAAGCATCTCCAGCCCATTTGCCCATCCTACCCCTTTTGACACGTTCACCTTTGCACTTAGGCATAGGAGTTGAGGCCGAGGTCCCTTCAGCTAAACTTGAAAGAATGACGGGATCTGTCACCAACGTATTGCAACACGAAGTAATCTGTGCGTTTGCTGGATGAGACCTGAGGAATGCCTCCCATCCCTCCATCATCATCTACCTGTTTTGTTTCAGGTGGAGGAAGCCATGGAGACTCTCTCCGTCGAGTTGAAGGGCGGAGACTTTGTGAATCCTGAGGCAATCGTCAGGGCAAAGGACGTCATTGCAGACCTGGGGAGAATCAAGGAACAACTCGACAAACAGGCAAATCGCGCAACAATCTACGCAGAATATCAACAGCTCTTCCAAGGAAAACAAACGGTAAGCATGATTGATCTCCTCCCTTTTGGTGACACCCGTCTTCCCGAAAAACGTGCAGCAACATTTTGGTGCCCGGTTCATGAGGCTTGCATCGTCACTTTGTTGCCTGTCCTTCCTCCAGATAGATTTGCTCTCCAATGGCCATCAACAGGAAAGTCAGACAAAGAATTCAACACCATCTTCTTGCGCGTCATAGATTTTGTTCGTTGTCTATGCATCTGTCTGCCTGCCTCTCTGTCTGTGTGTGTCTGTTTGTCTGTCTGTGCACGTCTGTGTGTGTCTGTCTGTCTCTGCCTAGTCAGTCTGTCTTCGTATGAATGCATCTATGGGTGTGCGGATGTACGTACGCACGCGCGGGCGCGCGCGCGCGCGCGCGTGTGTGTGTGTGTGTGTGTGTGTGTGTGGATAAATATCTTCACGCATGCGCGGGTCCATTTGCCCTCATCGATAGGTTCCTTCCTTCGTGTTTTGTCCCCACCTCACTTTGATGCAAAAAACTCTCTCTCTCCCGTGTCTGCCGTGTGATCGGTGTTGCAGTTCCGCTTCAAGGAGACAGAGGAGACCAACAGGGTGTTCGAAAACAAATTGGACCTCTGGGTGACAATCGACCAGTTCCAGGAGGATGCAAAGAGATGGTCCGTCTGTCTGTCTATGTGTCGGTCTGTTTGTATTTTGCCCCCCCCCCTCCTCTCTCTCTCTCTCTCTTTCTCTCCGTGTGTGTGTGTGTGTCGGTCTGTCTACCTGCCTGACTGAGTGACCGACTGACCTTTCTCTCTCTTGTCTCCATCGTCTGTTTTTGCCTGTCTCTCTCTCTCTGTCTGTGTATTGTAATGTTGACGCTCACCTCACATGCAGGTCTCTGGACAACTTCGAGCAGGAGGTAAAACCAATCGTTGAGGAAATCCAGAAGAAGGTGGGTCAGTCTGAGGATCTCTGTCTCTCTCTCTCTCTCTTTTTTTTTCAGTGTTGCATCTCTGTGGGCCATTGCGCCTTTCCTGGGACGACTGTGCGAGCAGAGTAGCCACAGGGGACGCACGTTGGTGAGATTGGACAGAGCAGCACGGTGGAGAGGTTGCGTACAGATGGTCTTTCTTTCCAGCATCTCGCACAGATGGTCTCTCTTCCTCTACGCAGACAGAAGTGTTGACTGCTAAGTTTGTCCTTGCACACAACCGGTCAGATTGCTGTCGTAGTTGAACCAGCTTGCTTCTATGCTGCAGGTTGTTGCATACAATAAGACCGCTCTGAAGCTTGAGCAGGCCCTGAACAGAGACCCTGTCACACAGCAGCTCCGACACCTTGTCGACGAGTGGAGACACAAAATGCCGGTGGTGATCGAACTCGCCAACCCCGCACTCAGGCAGAGACACTGGGAGCAAATCCTAAAGGCGCTCAAACTCCCCGCAACAACCCTCCACCAGGGAATCTACCTGGACAAACTGGAGAAACAAGACGTGTACTCGAAGAGGGTCAGCTTCTCTGTCTGTCTGGCTGGCTGTCTGTAGGGCTGTGTTTCTGTCTGTCCGTCGGTCTGTTTGTCCGTCTATCTACGAAGAAGGAAAAAGAGAGAAACATACTCTGCCTCTTTGCGCCTCCTGCGCTCCTTCCCCCCCTCCTTCTGCGCGCGCGCGCGCGTGTGTGTGTCCATGTCCATCTGACACCGCCCGGCTGGCTAATCCTCCAACAGGGAAAAGTGTTGTTTTGCACGGTACAAACAAGAGCTGAGGAAGGAAGGAAGGGATGGAAAGCAGCAAGGTGGCTTGATTTTCCGTTCGTGTTACACAGAGAGACAGACACACATTGTCACGGTACATGCATCTTTTTTGACAGACTTGCCGCATCTAGAGAATAGAATAGAATCGTGGAGCGAACATGCGTGAAGTGGTGTCTTGTTGGCGAAACATCCAATGTGCTTGAATATTCGTTACTTGCATCTCAAATCATATCTGCGGGCAAGTACGAATGAATGGACATCTGCAAGGCTCTTTGCATGATTTGTTCTCGGCCTCCATGACGCACGCATTCAGGAATTCGTGATGGAAGTCTCCGGGACAGCCTCTGGAGAGTTCCAGCTCGAGCAGACTCTGGAGAAGATTCGAACAATATGGTCAGTCAATGGGCCAGTCAGTCAGGCAGTCAGTCAGGCAGTCAGTCAGGCAGTCAGTCAGTCAGTCAGTCAGTCAGTCAGTCAGTCAGTCAGTCAGTCAAGCAGTCAGTCAGTCAGTCAGTCAGTCAGTCAGTCAGTCAGTCAGTCAGTCAGTCACTGAAGCTTCGTTTCGAGCATCGGTCCGAAATGATTTGAAGTGGGACAAAGTTCTCGAAAGAAGGGCTGTTATCTCTCTCTGCATGATCATGAGATGTGCAGGTCAGGAATCGATCTGACTGTCCAGCAGCACGGAGAGCGGCGTGACTGCTTCATTCTCGGTGACGTCTCTGAGATTGTCGCACAGCTCGAGGACAACATCGTGACTGTACAGACGATGATGGCGAGTCGGTACGTCGCAGGGGTAAAGACACAAGTGGAGGAGTGGGAAAAGAAGCTTGGGCTCTGCGCAGACGTGATCGGTCAGTCAGCCAGCAAGTCAATCAAACGGTTGCAGAGCATGTGGGTGATTGAACTGCGGTAGGACGCTGAATGAGAGACGATACATGTCTGAGTGAGTGAGTGAGTGAGTGAGTGAGTGAGCAGATCAATCAGCAAGTCCGTGATACCACCCACTTCTCTGTGCGCTTTCTCCACTCGCGCATTTGTCCGCCCGTCTCTGAACACACAAAGTCCCTCGGTTTACCTCCAGCCAGCAGATAGCTCTAAATGTCATAAGCCTAAATCAAAAATCCTAAAACACGCCTCAGGTCTTTTGAATTCATATTGTGTTTTTTCTCCCCTTCTTCCCGCATTTACGGCTGCATGGTTGCATGGCTGCATGTGTGGCTGGATGGCTGGATGAGTGGATGTGATCATGCAGACGAGTGGATCCAGGTACAGAGGTCCTGGATGTACCTGGAGAACATTTTCTCTGCTGAGGACATCCAGAGACAGCTGCCGGCAGAGTCCGCAAAGTTTACGCAGGTGAGTGGGTGGGTGGGGGGCTTGGTCGGTCAGCTGTTTGCATGTCCCTGTGTCACGTTGCTCCTTGGGAACAATTGTCTGCATTCTTACTGGTTGGTCGATTCGGACAAGGATCGAGAGGGAGGAGAAGCAGGAGGAAGAGAGAAGGAGAGGGAAGCGGAAGCGTGGAGTATCGAAGTAGGGAAGGAGAGGAAGGAAGGCGAGAGACCTACAGAATGCTTCATTCCTCTTGCTGCCTTTATCATGAATGGTTTTTTTATTGACCTTTTCTTTCTTGTCTGAACTCCTCCCTCCCTTCTCTGCATGCATGCAGGTCGACAAATTCTGGAAAGATCTCCTCAAAATGTTTCATACAGAATGCATAAAGAAAATGCATAAAGAATTCTGTATGAAAGAAAATGCATGCAGGTCGACAAATTCTGGAAAGATCTCCTCAAAAGGGTCCGGCAGTCCTACAGAAACGCCATTCAAGCAGCACACCAACCGAATCTTCTGAAGAATCTCCAATGGGCAAATAAGACTCTGGATGAGGTCAGTTCATTCACCAATAAGCGATCGAGTACCTGCATGTATATTTATTCAGATGCTCTTTCATCGATCTGTGCACCTACCTGTGCTGGTCCTGGACGTCTACACCCCAACCGGTCCCTCATTTCCGATCCTTAATTGTTCCCTCCCTCCCTCCATGAAGAGATATCTAGACGGACAGAGACCCCACGCACATCTTGAACTTCCTGAAGACACCCACCAGGATGAACTAACAAGGACAGAAGAGAGTATCCCAAGATAGATAAATATTGTGTGCTTTGCTTCCTTTATTTCTGGTCATAGTGTTTTCCTTCCTTCCATTCGCAAAATGTTTGTTTGTCTGCAGGTCCAAAAGTCTCTTGAGGACTACCTGGAAACAAAACGAGGCGGCTTCCCTCGCTTCTACTTCCTCTCCAATGACGAGCTCCTGTCCATTCTCTCTCAGACAAAAAATCCCCACGCTGTGCAAGAGCACCTCTCCAAGTGCTTCGACGCAATGCACAGAATCATTTTCACAGAGGGAGCCAACAGCAACATAGTGACAGGGATGAAGTCCATCGAGGGCGAGGTCGTGCCGTTCGTGTCCAACGTCACTGCTGCCGGCCCTGTAGAGAACTGGTTGACCCAGATTGAGGCCGCCATGCGGTCGGGTCTGCGGGACCAGATGAAGAAGGGGTGGCAGAACTACCCCTCGGATGCTCTTGAAAGATCGGGATGGCTCTTCGAATACCCTGCACAGTGCATTCTGGTCGGTTGTGTACAAAGACACGACGTTCGTTGTGATACTTTCAGTCAGGTGCCCCTCTGAGAGGATTCTGGTGCCCCCCTATCCCCTTTCCCTTTTCCTTTTTGCACATGCAATAATTGAACGTTGTTGTTGTTGTTGTGCATTTCCATACACGCCTCTAGATTCCTTGCATACATATCTTGTGTTTGGCCCTTCCTTCCTACTGTGTTTGTTTGGCTGCCCTCAGGGCGTCGATATGATCTACTGGACGGTCGGTGCGGAGGAGGCGCTACATGGGCTTGAGAAGGACAAGAAAAGTCTGAACAATTACAGGGACTTTCTGAAGGAGCAGATCTCTCGGTCAGTCAGTCAGTGTATGGTGTCCAGATTCATTTCCAGCCGTCTTTGATGCCATCCTGTTTACTGATGCGAAACTTTTGCATGTAGCGTGAAGCAGCAAGCTCTTACAAGGATTCCCTGGAAGTCCGTAGCCATGATAAGTAGGCAGACAGAGAGCTTGTCGACTCACTGAATGAAATTGAAGCACAACATGCGCCCACTCTTCTTAGTCACATGCAGTAAGGTTGTCCCTGAAATGCGGATTTGAGTTTCACTGCAGCATTATTCTGTCGATGGACTCAAATTCCAGTTCCGAGCAATGTTTGTCTCGTTTCATGGAGTTGTAATCTCAAAGGATATCTATCAGGAAATGAAAGCCATCAAGTGACCCGAGCACTGCATCTAGACTGCTGTTTTTTGAGTTCAAAAGAGAAAATTCAATGAGAAGAACGGAACTCTAACTACATGAGGAAACAGAGAGGTTGCATGGAGGAAATGCTTGTGAGGGGTCGCTCTCATTCTCTCTTTGGCTCTTTGTCCACACTGGATGGAGCGCGATGAATCAAAATAGAACAGACATGGGAACGATGTCGGCTCTTGGCTGGTTTGATCATACCCGTGCCTCCCGTGTGTATGAAGACCTTTTCAGAAGAATATTTGTCATCGTGGATGAGCAAGTTGGATTGAGAGGGTGTCATTTCTTTCTGTTTCTCGTGGTCCCTTTCCTTTCCTTTCCCTTCCTCTACTGTCTCTGACTGAGGGTGCAGATCGGTTGCCCTTGTACGGACAGACCTGACGGGGCTTCAGCGAAAGGTGATGGGCGCGCTGATCGTGTTGGACGTCCACAACAGAGACGTGATCTCAAAGATGTGCGAACAGGGCGTGTCGTCTGTTGAGGACTTTCAGTGGAGCAAGCAGCTCAGGTAAAGCAATCAGCTGACCGGTCCTTTTTTGTTCTTTCTCGTCGGAGCAAGAGCAGGGACAGAGGTTGTTCTGTCATTCTTAGGCGTGAATGTTGCTCAACATTGTTGGGTTGTCAATTTCGTTGTATGACTGATCAATGACTTCCTGAGCAGCAAGCGGCTGTCGCCAGAACCTAGGCGATGTTGGTCATGAAAATCTCTCTTCAACAAAGATAAAAGAAGTTCTCCACTTCCTTGTCTACTTGCTTCTATCCCTGCATTGATGATTTCAGTCATCAATTCATTCTGCTTTCCGTTCATTCTCATTTCTTTGTGACGTCCTTGACGTGGGTTTTCCTTTTTCTTCTCTCCCTCTCTTTCTCTTTGCTCCTCCACTGTTTTCTCTCCTCAACCCTTCTCCATTCTCACTCTCATCTTCTGTTTACACTACCACCACCCCCTTTCGTTCATTCCCTCCCTTGCCTGCCTGCCTGCCTGCCTGCAGGTATTACTGGGATCCCGAGCCGGTCGACGACTGCATCTGCAGACAGACGAACACCAGGTACCCGTACGCGTATGAGTACTTGGGCAACACGCCCAGACTGGTGATCACTCCCCTGACAGACAAGTGCTACATGACGCTCACCGGGGCCCTGCACCTCTACTACGGAGGGGCTCCGGCAGGGCCTGCAGGGACGGGGAAAACGGAGACCACGAAGGATCTTGCCAAGGCACTCGCAATTCAGTGCGTGGTGTTCAACTGCTCCGACGGTCTGGACTTCCGAATGATGGGACGTTTCTTCTCGGGTCTCGCACAGGTTCGTTGGGTTGACCGAACTTGCCTTTCTCTCTCTCTCTCTTCATGCATTCAATTTCTTTTTTAGTCGTTCACCTATTCACGAAGCACGTCGCGGACACATGGAAGTGATCTGCCGATAGCCTGCTTGCGGTAAAGTCCGGTCATGCAATCAGGATGGATCTGTATGTATGCATGTGCAAAATGAAGTCTTCTTCGGATCATCCTGTTTTTTTCTTCAGATGAAGTCTTCAGATATGCAATTGTTTTGGCTTCACTTCTTGGTCTTTCTCTTTGATTCAAATGGAGCAGACGAATCCTTCCCCAAAATAGTGAATGTATTGAGATTGGCACTTCTTTTGATTTTGTTCTCTGTTGCCAATGCAATCCTCCTGCAGGCGGGTGCATGGGCGTGCTTCGACGAGTTCAACCGCATTGACGTGGAGGTGCTCAGTGTGATTGCACAACAGATGCTGACGATCCAGTCGGCCATCAGGGGGAAGAAAGAGAGGTTCGACTTCGAAGGAAGGGAAATCCCTCTGAACTCACGATTTGGGGTCTTCATCACGATGAATCCTGGGTGGGTAAGTCCGTCGGCGAAGCGACTTCAGGGGAAAGAAAGGGTGGTTGCAAATATCAAGTATCGGTCTCTACATCTCTCTCAAAACACTTCATATTTGTTTTTAATCCGACTCGTTGATGGAAAGTCTTTTGCGTGGCTCGGTCCCAATGGTGTTTGCTTGTGTACATGCCTACTTCATCGACGGTGCGCATGCAGGTACGCTGGACGAACAGAACTTCCGGACAACTTGAAGTCTCTGTTCCGCCCTGTGGCGATGATGGTGCCTGACTACGGGCTTATCGCCGAGATCATTCTCTTCTCGGAAGGATTCGATTCGGCCAACGAGCTGGCAAGGAAGATGGTGAACCTCTACAAACTCTCCAGTGAACAGCTCTCCAAGCAGGTGTGTATGTGTCTGTGTGTGTGTGTGTGTGTCAGTCAAGCTTTCTGGTTGCCGATCTTTCTACGGAGGGGAAAGTGATTGTGCCGTTCATTCAGTGGCTATGTGTGAGGTGCATCTCTGTGGAACAACGCTTGTTTTTCTGGGTGTGGTTTTTCTGCCTTTTCGTACCCCTACCCTCTTTTTCTGTAGTAAGGTGTGTCGGCGTCTGTATGAATAAATATGCGTCTGTTTGTCCTCTTGCAGGATCACTACGATTTCGGGATGCGCGCAGTGAAGTCTGTGCTTGTGATGGCTGGCAGTCTGAAGAGGAAACATCCAGACGAAAACGAGAACATTGTGCTGATCAGGTACTCTTTTTCTTCTCTCTATCTCGTTCTGATTTTGTTTCTTTCTGATTATCTATCTGTCTTTCCTTCTTTCCTTCGTCCTTTCCCGCTTTCCCTTCCTCCCATGATCCGAACCCTCCGTTCTCCTGTTCCTCCAGGTTCCTCCGCCGGTCGCGATGATGCTTTTCACGCACCCGCGCTTCGCGTGCTCGTGCTCTGTCTATCTGTTTGACTGTCTCTCTGAGCGTGTGTGTGTGTGTGAGAGAGAGAGAGAGTATGTGTGTATGAATGTATGTCTTTCCATGATTGCGGAACCGAATGGTCGCATTTTTTTCGTGCGCTGGCTTGTTTTGTATGCAATCGATCTTTGCTTGATTCCCACCGTCCCTCCCTTCCCACTTTTTCTTTCTTTTCGTTCCCCTCCTGTGCGGGAGGGAATTGCGTTATTCAACTTGTTTCTTCCGTTCATCTATTTTGAATTTCTGTTCTTTCATTTCTTTCCTTGCTGTTCACTACGAGACTGTCTGCAGAGCCATGAGAGACTCCAACGCGCCCAAATTTCTCTCCCACGACTTGCCACTGTTCACCGGGATTATTTCCGATCTCTTCCCTGACGCGGTCGTGCCTTTCATTGACTACGGAGACCTTCAGGTCTGGAAAAGACTTGCATGGATTTATGTACGGCTGTGCTCATTTGAATAGTGAGCCTTCTTTTACTTTTGTGCTATTTGCTACGTGTTTGTTTCGCGGCTTCCAAGAGGCGTTCGAGAGGAACTTCCTTCCCGTATCTCTCTTTCTCCTCCCTCTGCCTCTTTCTCTCTTTGTCGGTCTCACTTTCTCCCTCTCTCTCTATTTGTGAACTCTCTGTCGATCTATAAACCCATCCATCTATCAATAAATCTACCTGTCTACCTGTGTAAGGTCATTCGGTGCGTCGCTCTGCATGCAGCTCTCCGTGGAGTCCCAGCTGAGAGGGCACGACCTCCAGGTCGTCGCAGGGTATGTGGGGAAGATCATCCAGTTGTTAGAGACTCAGATCGTTCGACACGGAGTGATGCTTGTGGGAGTCACCGGGACAGGGAAGAGCACGTGCAGTGACATCCTCGCAAAGGCCATGACGGAACTCCGGAAGGAAAAAAATCACTCAGACCAAACATACCAAGAGACGAAGGTCAGTCCAATACAACACTCTCATGCCTCGAACTCACCATCCGACAGGCACTCGCGCGAGAAGAGCAATCCTCATATGGGCAAGTACAATCAGGCGCACTCACAAAACAAAAGACACACACACACACACACACGCGCGCGCGCGCGCACACACACACCCATGCACACACGCGGGGGCTCGAACATGCACATACACATTCCCACAGACATGCAGAATGTCGGACTCACAGATGAATCGAGAAGTCGATTGACGCTTCTGTGTGGTTGGCTTGTTTCCGCCTTTCCATAGGCAGCTTGAGCTTATCTCTTCTCCAAAAGCTGCTCCCTTAACAACCCAGTGACAACATGCACCCACCGTTTGACTGCGTGACAATGCAGGTGTTCACACTCAACCCGAAGAGCGTGACAATGAACGAGCTCTACGGTTGCACGAACCCGATCACCAACGAGTGGACCGACGGGCTGATTGGAGAGATCGTCAGAGAGGCCGTGAAGGACACGAGCAACCTGAAAAAGTGGGTGAACTTCGACGGTCCTGTGGACGCTCTCTGGATTGAGAACATGAACACGGTGCTGGATGACAACAAGACGCTGTGCCTTCCGAACGGTTGGTCGGTCCGTTTGACCATTCCCTCTACTCTGTTCTTGCGCTTGTCTGTTTCAATAGATCAAACATGAACACAAAAAGGCATTACCATGGCTCGCTCTCACACTTGCTTTCTGTTCATCCAAGACCAGCAGTCATCATTCAGCTAAAGTGCGCTTGAATGACATAATGTGACGCTGCAGGCGAGCGAATAAAGCTTCCTCCGACCCTCACGATGATGTTCGAGGTCAACGATCTCGCTGTGGCCTCCCCTGCGACTGTGTCTCGGTGCGGAATGGTCTACCTGGAGCCTCTCCATCTCGGCTGGAAGCCCATCGTGCAGACTTGGGCCATCCGGTTCGGCCGGCAGATGTCCAAGTACGCTGCTCAGCTTGAGGAATGGACCACCGAGCTGATTGGGGCGGCCCTCCCCTTCCTGAGAGATGAGTGCAGGGTCAGTCAGTCAGTGGGCGCGATACATCGAGGGTGGGACGTGAGGGGGTGGCGTGCTTTGCTCCAGTCGAGGGACGGCTGAGTAAGTCCACCTGTTCTTTCTAGCTCTGTTGAACGGGAAGGACAAAGACTGAGGCATTCGACATTTGTGCCCCAACAAAGCAGTGTGATGGTGATAAGAGAAGAGGAAGGACGCAGCAAAGACATTATGGCTCTTGCAACATATCAGACTGGAGTGCAGTGTAATGGAAGACACGGAAGAAAAAAAGCTTCTTTTCACATATGAGCGGCCACGCCTGCTCGGAGGGCTTCAATGACTTGCTCTGCAGTCGCCTTGTGAGGGTTCATGAACTACGATTCAACCGTCAGACCATGCATCGGCAGGAATCAAACGACGTTCGTTTGTTCAATAAATGTTTGCTTGCTCTCTCTCTTTGCAGGAGGTTGTGCCTTCAATGGATTGCAATCTCGTCGCCTCCTTCTGCAAGCTCCTCACGACCTTCGTTGCTCCCCGGAGCTACATCACAGGTCGGCATGCTCTCTCGTTTAGCTGTCTGCTCCTTGACCATCACCTTTCAGAAGCAGCGTCATTGATTGCGTTTTTCGCACGCATCTAACTTAATAGGGGAGCTCTCATGTGGGTCAGATTGAGCGAAGTATCGACGGCAAAGAAGACGATCAGCGGTTTCATTTTTTCTGCAGTGCCAACACTTTTCGATGTGCAGACGGACCAAAGTTGGCAACTTGAACCTTTTTTTCCCTCTGTCACCGTTTTACCTTGTTTCTGATCGGTTCCTGAAGACTAGCTACGAACAATATGTCATGGTGTGAAACGACTTTGAACGGCAAAGAAGACGGGGCGCCAAACAAGTAGAGGAGAGAAGAAAAACAACAAAGTGCTGCAGACCATGGAGACACTTAGTTAGCGTCTGCGTGTGTGCAGGCGAGCAAGGAGGACCGAAGGACGAGATCAAGGCCGTGCGGGCGTTTTGGGCTTTTTCTGCTGTCTGGAGTCTTGGAGCCAACGTGCACGAGAGCAGCAGAAAGAAGTTTTCTGAGTTCGTCTGCCCCAAGCTGAAGCAGAGGTGTCCTGAGTTTCCTCAACAAGACTGTTACTCTTGGTGAGTGAGTCTGTTAGACAGAAGGAAGATCTTCTTCTGCTGCGGCCGGGAGTCTGATTTCTTGGATGCACCCACCGGGTGGCGCATTCGCTGATTTTCTTCTGCTGCGTGGGCTTTCTCTTCTTTTGATCGGTTCTTTGGCAGTTTCATCCTTTCATGAACATCCGCTCTCCGTTGAGAAACAAATGCTCTACAAATCGCCGATGCAGACAAAGACACAGACGTTGAGAAACAAATGCTCTACAAATCGCTGATGCAGACAAAGACACGGACGTTGAGAAACAAATGCTCTACAAATCGCTGATGCAGACAAAGACACAGACGTTGAGAAACAAATGCTCTACAAATCGCTGATGCAGACAAAGACACAGACGTTGAGAAACAAATGCTCTACAAATCGCTGATGCAGACAAAGACACAGACAGTAGGGTTTTCTTTTGCCAGACAAAATGACCTACGGGCTGGCCGCCTGCGCCCAATTTTTTTCCTTGCCTCCCAAGCAATCCTTTCCCGAGTGGCTCTCCCTCCCCCCAAAATTGCATTAAAGATGCATTCTGCAATGCATTGGGGACGTTGCAATGCAGGTCCGTCGACCTCGCGCTCTCGGAGGTCAAAGACGAAGACGGGGGCCCAGGACGGAGGGTTCCGGACATGCGAAAGGTTGGCAGGCAGGCAAGCCATAGATACATTCGGGGCATCGTTCGTTGACCTTCCGTTGCATTCATCCAACCGTTTTGGATCGTTTCCGTCGGGTGAGGTCAGGGAGGCTCAATCGAACATCTGAAAAGGCCAGCGATCAATTCCCCGATTCCTCAAATTGACCCTGCCCGCAAATTGAGCGGGTCATCATTAACGCACACAAGCTTGATGCATTCTGTCCCTGCTTTCAGGTGAGCTTTGTGCCATTCGAACAGTTGGTCCCTGACTTCAAATACGACGAGAAAGTCCCCTTCTCAAACATTCTGGTGCCAACGGCAGACACGGTCACTCAGGGGTTCCTGTTGAGAAATCTCATGGCGTCGGGCTGCCACGCGCTATTCACAGGAGAGACGGGAGTCGGGAAGTCCGTTGGAATCTCTAACTTCCTCCAGGTTAGTTGAGTTGCTTCGTGGGTCTATCGGTTAGTTGATGGTCCTCAAATTTCGAAAGCATATCTCGGGTGCCAAGAATTTTGGTCTTTGTCGGTCGGCCCATCTAAACCTCTTTTTCTCGCGAGGTCGCGTTGGTCTTTTGTGGGATTTGAGTTTCCTTCCTTCCCTTTCGATTTACCTCCTCCTCCCTTGCGGGGGGCGTTCCCTAGTTTTCCTTCTTCTTTTGCACCTTCTCCTCTCCTTCTCTCTCTTTCTCTTCTTTCTTTCTTTCTGCTTTCTTTCTTTCTTTCTTTCTTTCTTTCTTTCTTTTTTCCTTCCTTCCTTCCTTCTTTCTTTCTTTCTTTCTTTCTTTCCTTCCTTCCTTCCTTCTTTCTTTTGTCTGTTTTTTCATCTGCTCATTTCTTTTTCCCTCATGGTTTCGGTCCTGCAGAATGCGGAGGAGAACTTCGTTGCTGCGTTTGTGAACTTCTCTGCCCAGACGAGCAGTGCAAACCTCCAGGACGCCTTTGAGGCCAAACTCGAGAAGAAGAGGAAGACGCTCCTCGGACCCCCAGCAGGCAAAGTCATGCTCATGTTCATCGACGATGCTAATATGCCCATGCTCGAAACCTATGGAGCACAACCACCGATTGAGCTTCTCAGACAGGTTTGTCTTCTTTTGTGCGAATTCATGACGATTGTTACTTTTCTGTTCAAGGAATTTCAAAAGGATCGGATCCACAGAACAAAGGCTCCGTCCGAAACGCTCCGTCCAATAGGGCGGTCTCACTGAATTCATCCCAGCAGCAGCTTCATATACGCATGTATGTTTCGCCTGAGTAAAAAAAATAATTTGTGTCTGCCTGCAGGTAATGGACTACAAGGGATTCTATGACAGAAAGAAACTCTTCTTCAAAAATATTAAGGACACCCAGTTCATCCTCGCATGTGGTCCCCCGGGAGGAGGGCGGAACCCCGTGACACCCCGTCTGTTCAGACACTACAACATGTTCTGGATGCCCGACCTGTCTGAGGCAGCCATGAGCCGCATTTTCAACTCAATCCTCAGTGGATGGCTGGCAATTGACAAAGTCAGTCGGCGTACATAGGTATTTAGGCATGCCGTGTTCATTTTAGCTGCTTGTACATATTTGGACTTTTTGCACTTAGACAGACATGGTAGGCAGACAGCTGTTTGCTAATATTGCCGGCATACCAATCATCCAAACAACAAACAATCATCCCTGGAAGGAAGCTGCCGTCCCTACTGGAAGGAAGCGATGCCCCTCGATTTGTTTGGACTGAATCCGAACAGCTCTTTCCTTCGCAAAAAAGAAAAAGAGAAGTGTTCTATCCGCTTTCTTTCTTCGTTCCCGCTTTCCCTTTTTTCTCCTCCGCACTTTCCCCCTTCTCTTCTGTAATTTAAAAGACGGACTCAAAAACAATCACTGCGCCCCATTCCAATCACGTAATTTAAAAGACGGACTCAAAAACAATCACTGCGCCCCATTCCAATCACGTGGCCGACGAAATGACTGGAAGGACACAAACAATCCCTCTAATCTTAACTCCATTCCTTAATTCTATTCTGCCTGCAGCCCGACCTTGCCGAGGTCTCCCCTAGCATCGTGAAGGCCTCCGTGGAAGTCTACCTGAAGATTACCACAGATCTGCTGCCCACACCCTCCAAGAGCCACTACACGTTCAACCTCAGGGACCCCTCCAAGATGTTCCAGGGAGTCCTGATGGTCAACAGAGAACACCTGGCAGACAAGGAAGATCTCATCCGACTCTGGACCCATGAGGCGTCTCGGCAATTTAGAGATCGGTTCGTTGGTTGGTTGGTTGGTTCGTTGGTTGGTTGGTTGCTGCCTGTGCATACCTGTCTGTGTGCGTCTGGTGGTCTTTTGCGTCTCTCTTCTCTGTCTGATTGTGAACGGTTTCGATGCTTTTCTTTTCTTGGAAAGAGCTGGTAGGCTGCGTTCTACCTTTTCGTTTTGCTTCTTTCACACTATCTGTGTGACTTTCCTCTCTTCCTGTGTGAACGCAGACTGACGGACGAAGGCGACCGCGCCTGGTTCGACAAGCTGGTATGCACAAAGATACAGGAACACCTAGGGGAGCAGTGGGAACCGTCTAAGTTCACGGACTTGGTCTTTGGAGATTTCACCGACAGGGCAGGAAGAGTCTATCAGCACATCACACTGGATCAGACACAGCTGGCTCAGTGCTTTGATGAGTCAGTCAAGTTATCTATCCGTAATCCATCTGTTGCATTTCAACTTTGCACGGTTATGGAGGACGCGCACTCGCAGAATAGGGTTTGCCAGTAAGTTTGCGTAAGGTCGGCAATAAATCACTCTGCCTGTTTCACCAGGCTGCTCATTCAATGTGGGTAACGTTTTTGCTTTTCTGCATACACCTGAAACGAAACGTGTGGGACGGGACCGTGTTCTCCAAACAGAGGGAAGGCGCAGCCCTCCTGGTCAAATCGTCAGGTAATCGCATCAATGTTGCAGTCATGCAAAAGTCACTCTTCTCTCTCGCCTACTGCCTGCCTGCTTGTTTGCTCAACTCTCTTTGCAGCTTCCTCCAGGAATACAACGCGACCTATCCCAGTCAGATGCAGCTGGTGTTCTTCAAGGACGCTCAGAGACATCTGGCGAGGATTTGCAGAGTCATCAGGCAGCCCAGAGGAAATGCGCTGCTGATCGGAGTCGGGGGGTCTGGAAGGTCTTCGCTTTCGAGGTGAGTGAGGGGAGGGGAGAGATGACTCAATTAACAAAACGGCGCTCCACAGACTCATAAAGAAGACCGTTGCGTTGGATGCATGCACGTGTTTTTCTTGAGCTGTACGTGTCTGAGGTAGATTCTTTTTCTTTGACTGGCACTTAGTGTGTTTGTTCGTCGGTGAACCACTTGAAAAGAAAGCGAATGCCAACCAGATCTCATTTTTGAAAGACAGCATGCCTGCCTGCCTGCCTGCTGTCTATCCGTCTAACTCCTTGTCTCGCTATCAACTTGAACCCGGCAGCTCAAACGTCGGCTTGTGATCACCCCTAGTTAAGTATGTCTCTTCTCTTCATCCCTTCCCTTCTCTTCTGTCTGTGTGAACTGATGCCAGTCGTTTTTACGGGCCTCTGTAAAGACCTGTCACTTTCATGGGGTACTGCTGTACTCTCTGGGTTGATCTCTCTCTGTGCACAGATACGTGTTTATGTACGTGTGCATTCGTGATTATATATACTTACATGTGTGTATACATGTGGAGAATTGTATATCTCTATATGTATCGTATGAACGTGTGTACTTTCTGATCATCTGTGCATGTGTGAGGTTGCAGGCTGGCAGCGTTAATGGGGGACTTCCACATCTTCTCGATCGAAATCACCAAATCCTACAGCACCAACGAGTTCAGAGAGGACATCAAACAACTGATGACGAGCATTGCAAAGTCAGGCAAGCCTGCGGTGTTCCTCTTCAGTGACACCCAGATTGTGAAGGAGTCCTTCCTGGAGGACATCAACAACGTTCTCAACACAGGAGAGGTGCCCAACCTCTTTGCAGCAGATGAAATTGAGGGCATTATCGGTCTAGTCAGGCCACTTGCAAAGGTCAGTCAGTCAGTCAGTCAGTCAAGTAGTCAGTGAGACAAAAGGACAGGCAGTCCAGAGGGATAAAGTTGTTACCGCAATTGAGGGCTGACCGTTTCATGCGCACTGCAATCGGGTTGAAATGAACATAAGCAGACAAACTTGATGTTCTCTTCCACCTCTCCCACATCTTTTTTTATGCTGCTCCACATTTTCATGTCTTTTGGTCGACTTAGTCGTGCTGCATTTTTTCTCCTCCGTTTTTCTTCCTTCCAGGCTGCCGGGAAGGTGGACGCTCGAGACGTCATTTGGGGTCACTTCATCCAACTGGTGCGGGAGGGGCTCCACATGACCCTCTGCTTCTCCCCCGTCGGGGAGGCGTTCAGGGCCAGGTGCCGTCAGTTCCCCTCTTTGGTCAACTGCGCGACTGTCGACTGGTTCGATCCCTGGCCTGTGGACGCCCTGTACTCTGTGGCTCAGAGATTCTACAAGGCCACCAAGGACCTCGGCATAGAAGGCTGCATCGACGCCCTTTGCACGTGAGTGAGTTGACCTGGTGGCAAATGCATTGCTCTGTCCGTCTACCTGATTTGTCTTCCTCCATGCGCTTGAAGACGGTGCTGTCCCCTGCGCATTCCGGGCCTCCGTTCCGTAACACCGTGGCACCTGAGAGGAATGCGATTGTGAAAGAAAGTTTGAGGAGAGTGAAGAGAGATAGAGTTCAAAATTGGACCGAATATTCCCAAAAGGAGAGAGAAAGGTCAACGTGGATAGACAAGACAAGGCAGCAGCCCTCATTGGAATCCTCTCATTCATGCGCACACACAGACAGACAGATAGACCGACCTTGGATGAGCTGCAAGGAGCAAAGTCCATAGAAAAAAGAAAACAAACAAAGAAACCAGTCCTTTGCCACACAAGCAATCCGTAGTGACCGACGCGAGTGGAAAGATTTGTCTGACTTTCCGGACAGTTTGGCGCATGCGCAAACAATTTCTTGCAGCCCCGGGACTCCTAGCAACAAAAAGGGAAAGTTTCAACATAAACCCTCCCAACAAAATAAGACTGCGGCTTTTTTTAATTATTTCCATATCTGCACGATGATGAATGCAGAATTTCCTGCAACATCCACGACTCGATCAGAAAGACAGCCGAAGACTTCTATGAGAAACTGAGGAGGCGAACTTACACAACGCCAACAAGCTACCTTGAGTTGATCAAACTGTACACTTTGATGCTGAGAGACCAGCTGGACATCATCGGAACCCGAATCTCTCGGTGGGTTGGTCGGGCAGGCCTTTTGTTTTACCTTGTGTCGACGTACCTTTTTGGTACCTGGCAGAATACATGGTTAGTTTTTCACCCTGCGAATCGTCCCCATTACACAACTTGTCTGTTTGCGTCCTTTTGCCAAAGCATTAAAGTCTGTCTGGTGATGTTGTGAATGACTGTCTCTGGATGTGCAGATACCGCATCGGTATGGAGAGGCTGGAGGAGACGAACAAGATGGTGGAGAAGATGAAGGGAGACCTCAGGGCCCTCCAACCCCAGCTGGACGTTCAGTCGAAGGCAACGGCAGAACTGATGGTCGTCTTGGAAAGGGACAAGGCAGAGGCGGCAAAGGCAGCAGAGGCGTGTGCCGGAGAGGAGGCAAAGGCGTCAGCTGCGAGTGCTGCGGCATCCGAGATCCGTGACGATTGCCAAAGAGACCTCGACATCGCCTTGCCTGAGTACTACGCAGCCGTCAAGGCGTTGGACGCCCTCGACAAGAAAGACATCCAAGAGGTACGTGGGAAGTTCGGTGCGATCGCGAGGATTCGTGGCCGGTGCAAAAAGTGAATAGAAAGAAAAGATAGAAAGGGTGTACTTATGGCAAGTCGGAGCAAGTTCAGAAATCTTTGTGGAGTCTTGACTTAAGATTCCAACGACTTTCGCTAAGAAGATTTTTATTAGCCAAAGAAGAGAGCAGTAGTTTCAAATGGCGAACAAACAGATTAAAACACGGAAAGACAGTTTATTGGTTCCAACATGTTTTTCTCACCATGTTTGTCTGTGTGGTGCAAACGGTCTTTTCTCTTTCCTCTGTTTCTGCTCATTTGAGTCCATGTCTCCCCTCTGTTCTCATCAGTTGTCTGCTGGATTTTCTTGTGCTCTCTGCAGGTGAAATCGTTTGCCAAGCCTCCCGCTCTTGTGGAGACTGTTCTGGGGGCAGTGTGCCTTCTGATGGGCCGCCCGCAGAAATGGGACGAGGCAAAGAAGCTGATGAACCAGTCGGACTTCCTCGATCAACTGAAGAACTACGACAAGGATGCCATCAGCGAGAAACTAATGAAGCAGATGCAGAAGTACATCGAGATGCCGGATTTCAATGCGGACTCGGTGAGCTGATCGAGTCACTCTTGGTCCCAGCTGCTCTTCCGATCACTGATCTTGTCTCATTGGTGCACTTGCCAGGCACACAGGCTTGGATGCATACACACATACACACAGAGATGCACACTGAGTGTAGAGACAGGCGAGACACAGGGGGAAGGGCACAAGTCTAGCGGCTGGCTGAGAGACAGAACGACGGACGGACCGATAGACAGACAGACAGACAGACAGACAGAAAGACAGAAAGACAGAAAGACAGACAGAGTCGAATTTCGTGCACTCATTGACCGCAAAGGTCCATGAGAGGTTTAGAATACGGGCAGTCAATCAGCGAATTTTCGAAGGCCTCTTGGTGCACTGTGTTGTTTGACGTGATGTGATGTCTTTCCTGCAGCTGTACATATTCTCGAATTGAATGAGATTTTCTTGATCTGTGTTTGTTCGTTTGGACGTATAGCCAATCACCTTCTTTCTTGTGATGCACCGCCTCCATGTTTCTTTCTGAGCAGTCTTCGCAGCTCTCCTATTTTCTTCTCAGCCGGCTCAGCTGTTTTGCCAACTCTGCCGACATTGTGATCTGAACACATAGAAGACCCTGTGACTATTCCCCCTTTTCTGCTCCGGACTCCCATTGAGCCAACGAAATGAGTCGCATCATCGCACGGGGGGATTTCTGCAGGTCGGAAAAGTATCCAGGGCGGCGACGTCGCTCTGCCTGTGGGTGAAGGCGATGGATACCTACAGCAAGGTCGCAAAGAACATTGAGCCCAAGAAGAAGAAGCTGGCAGAGGCCGAGGCAGCACAGGCAGAGGCACAGGCCAAACTCGATGCCGCCAAAGCAGAACTGAAAAGCGTCCAGGATAAGTCAGTCACTGAAGTCTGTGTCGGTACACACGAAGAAGAAGAACGTTAAATCAAGATTCATAAGTGGAAGATCAGTAGGAGTAATCCGCGTACAGAAATACATGAAAGCGTCAAAAGCAGCTTCATCAGTATGACCACGTTGCAGCAAAAACTTGACGGAGACCGCACACGCAGAAGTGATTTTGTAAACAGAACACATAGAATGACGCTCGCTGTGCTTCATCTTTGCTTCAAGGCCTGCGCCCCCTTACCTCCCCTCGTGCCTGCAGGGTGGATTCCCTGGAGGCACAATTTCAGGACAGTGAGAGGAAGAGTCAGCAGCTGCAACAGCAGAAGGCAGACACGGAGGTGAAGCTGGAAAGAGCCGTGAAGCTGGTGCAAGGCCTGGGAGAGGAGTCCGTGAGATGGAAGGTTGCAGCCGACACTCTGGACAAAGATATGGAGAACTTGATCGGCAACATCCTTCTGTCTTCAGGCATGATTGCATACGCAGGTGAGCTGAGCTGACAGCTGGATTGGAAGAAAGTGTGACAGGCAGACGAGAATCGAAAAACTTTCTGGAAGACTTTCTGTTCCAGTCGGTGCACGCAGGGTTCTCTCCCAAAGAAAGAAATTCTAGTGAACCCACATACACGTGGAGACAGAGAAGAAAATCAGCTTTCGGTTGAGTTGAAGGGCGGAATAGAGAAAGCAAAACAGAACGCTAAATAGAAGGGAGAAGGAAAACAAAAATAAAAACGACATATCACACTCAAAAGAAGCAAAGAGACTCAACGAATGCGCAGATAGAGAGTCTACATACCATCAGTAAGTGTGATTCAGTTCAGCAGCAATGTGGGGCTGTGAACAGATTCGCTGACTCAATCAAATGAATGTGTATCCGCACAGGTCCCTTCACTGCGGAATACAGACAGAAGCTCTGCGCACAGTGGTTCGAGACCTGCACCAAGGAGGGAATCAAGTGCGCATCCGATTTTTCCCTTGAGAGGGTCCTCGCAGACCCTGCAGAGGTCCGAAGGTGGAACATTGACGGTCTTCCTGCAGGTCTGTCTGTCTGTCTAGTTATTTCTCTGCATTTGTATTCTCTCTGCATCTGTACGTACTTGTGTATGCACTCAGGTTGGTATGCCCCATCGCATCTCTTTCTGCTCATCCACCGTCTTTCTGGTTTGCCTCGTGTAAGGATAGATCGAGACTTCTGTCTGTCTGTTCGGGAGGACTTCGCCATGCAGTGATTGCTTCTTTGGTGTGAGTACATTTATTTCGGATCCATGGCGTCTGGTGACGCAAACGCAAGCATTGTCCATTTCTTGCCACTCTTGCGTCACTGCAGATCAATTGTCGATTGAGAACGGAATTTTTGTGACCAGAGGGAGGAGGTGGCCTCTAATGATCGACCCCCAGGGGCAGGCAAACAGGTGGATCAGGAAAATGGGGAAGGAGCAAAACATCCAGATCATCAAATTGAGCGAGCCTAACTTTTTGAGGTCTCTGGAGAACGGGATCAGACTCGGATCTCCTGTTCTCTTGGAGAACGTTGAGGAGATTCTTGACCCCTCCATTGAGCCCGTACTGGTCAAGGCAACCTATAAAAAGGGAGGGCAGATTGTTCTCAGATTGGGAGATCAGGAAGTACCGTATGATGAAAAGTTCCGCTTCTACATCACGACCAAGCTGGCCAATCCTCATTACTTGCCTGAGATTTGTATCAAGGTCGGCACACACATAAGTAAATAAATACACCGATCGATCAAGTCACAAGGGGCTGAATCAATGCTGTTGGTTCATTTGATATTTTCATGTTTGTTTGAGGTCTGGATGGACTGAGTCGTCAGCAGTTTCCAAGTGCTTTCTCGACTTGTGTCTGCACTTCTCTTACAGCCATGCATCCCACTCACTCCCTCGGTTTCCCAGGAGACAAGAGAGGTACAAGCAACACAAAATAGGAAGGGCTACAGCGTCTGCAGGATTTCTTTCTTTCTTCCCTGGGTTTGCACGTGTTTCTGTTTTCATGCACAGAGAAGTATATATGGACATTCATTTCCAAATTCGTTCCATGTATTAACTTCTGACTGTGCAATCAGGTGACAATCATCAACTTTACAGTGACACAGAACGGCCTCGAGGATCAACTGTTGATCGAGACCATTGCTCACGAACGGCCGGATCTAGAGGAGCAAAGACAACAACTGGTTGTATCGATTGCCAACGACAAGGCAACCCTCGACCATCTTGAGGCTGTCAGTCAGTCCCCTCGCAGCACCTCCTGCTTGTTCATCTGTGCGTGAATCCTTCCATTCATTCATTGATCCATCCATCCATCCGTCATGAATTCTTTCATTTGTCTCTTCATTGATCCAGTCATTCATAATAATCTGTGTCTTTACGTACCCATTTGCGCATTTGGCCATCTTTCTTTTTTGTCGGGCTGCCTGCATGTCCGTTCTTCTGTTTGTCCCTGATACATCACGCCTGTCGTTCTGTTTTTCCTTTGTGTATTTTCTTCTCTCTTTGTCTTCTATCTTTTTTTTTTTTCCTTCTTTCTTTGTTCTTTGTCTTCTTTCTCTGTTTCTTTCGGTCTCTCTCTTTCTCTGTTTCAGAGTTTCTCTCAGTATTCTGCAAGAACATCATCTCCTTCTGTGTGCAATTTCAGTGTGGATCAACAGGATGCAATTAAGGAAATGACGCAACAAAATACAAGCGCATATATGCATAGGTATGATTTCCAATTCTCATTCACGCGTGGCTGCCCTAACACAATGAGGTTGCAGGAGATTCTACGTCTTCTCGCTGAAGCCTCTGGAGACATTCTGGAAGACGAGAGGCTGATCAACACCCTCGACGAGTCGAAGAGCACTTCAGAGGCCATTGGCAAGAGAATGCAAACTGCGGAGGTGACTCAGAAGGAAATAGAGACCGTCAGAGAATCGTACAGATCTGTCGCCCTGCGGGGAAGCCTTCTGTACTTTGTCATCGCGGACCTCGCCTTGATCGATCCAATGTACCAGGTAGGTTTAGTTTGTTTGTTTTTGTCATCGCATGAGTGATTCAAATCATCGAAGACAGACGATGAAACGAAGACAGTTTGCTTTTGATTTTAAGACGCGAGAGAAACCGAAAGAAGGGCTTCATCTTTCTTGTGTGAAAACATCAAGACGCCAGTAGTGATCTCTTGAACTTTACGCTGTGTTTGAGTTTTCCGTACAGAGTGCTTCTTTTTTCTGCATTCCAGGAACTCATGAAGGCATGAGTGAGAAAAGATGTTCTGCCTGCTTTTCCGCCCACTCCCGTCACCCAGGCAGCCTACATTATCTCCCTCCTTGCTGTGTGCCTGCCTGGTTATCGACTTGCCTCTCTGTGTGACGATCTGTCTGGCTTTCTGTTTGCATGCTTTCACGTCTGTCACTCTTAATATTTCTTTTCCTCTCACTGTCATTTATTTCCCATAATTATTTTTCATTTCCTGTTCTTTGCAATGCTGTGGCTACTGATTCTGCAGTACTCTCTGGACTACTTTGTGGGTCTGTTCAATCAGCGTTTGGAGAAGGCAGAGAAGAGTGACGACCTGAAAACTCGACTCGGGATTCTCATTGAAGACATCACAAAGAGCATGTACAAGAACATCTGCAGGGGGCTCTTTGAGAGACACAAACTGCTCTTCTCCTTCCTTATCACGGCATCCATCGGCAGGAATGTCAGCCTGAAGTCCTTCATGACTTCTATAGTTAATATATTCATTTCCTGTCGTTTCACCTCACCACTCTCCTGTTTCGTCAGTGGCAGCTTTCTTTTTCAAGAAGTCTCCCCCTTTTTTGTTCGTTTCTTCTTCGTCCTCTTTGTTCTTCCCTTTCACTCCCCCATCATTCCAATATTGGTTCCAGACAAGCACATGTACGACTCCTCTCCAAACACGAAGCGCTTCACGATGTATTTTTGAGAGTATGAGTCACGCAGAATAGCATTATGTCTTACCACAAAATGAGTGTGCATGATCCCTTCGCTGCGCTTTTCCAATCGAATCAGGACAAGAGCATTCGGATGATCGAGTGGAACTGCCTCCTCAGGGGGGTGGACATCGCCCTGGGGGTCGACCAGAAGGAGGAGACGGAAAGGGCGGCTTCCCCACCAGCGAAAGTTTTTGACCAAAACATATGGGCAAAGATGAAGGTCCTCGACTCAGTCGTCAAAGGACCGTTCAAGGGCCTCGCGGCAAGTGTGGCTGGGAGTCCGGACAGCTGGAATGGCTTCAGGGAGAGTGTGCACAAGCCAACGACGATGCCGGATTCCTTCCACGGAAAGTTGAGCCCCTTCCAGCTGCTTATTCTCTTGAAGAGTCTGAGGGAAGATCAGCTCCTCCTCTTCATTCGAGAGTGAGTTGATGCATGGGAATTGAATGCAATGCGGGAGGGAAACTGGCTTTCACATGCAGGCTCTAAGTGTGCCAAAATGTAATCATCCTTCTGCCCTCTTCTTCCCGGCCGGTGCCGTCGGCATAAACCTCTACTTTGTGAACTTTTTAGAGGGAAAGTTTTCTTCTTTTTGCGTACACACTGTTTTGGGCGCTATGTCTCATTTCAATTTGTTTGTTGCCCCTCGAAACACCTCGTGTTCTCTGAATAGCTGTCTGTCTTTTTCTCCTTGGCCCTACTCTCCCCGTTTTCTGACTTGCTGTTGATGCTTCACACAGACAGCTCTTTGCCTATCGTGAATATGCAAAGGCCTGCCCGCGCATTCGCACAGTCTTTCACTTAAAGCACCAGGCTTGAGTAGACCCAGGAGGCGGCATGTCGTGTCGTGTCGTGTCGGTGGGTAGATATCTGTTTATTCTTTTTGTTTTAATCCCTCGCGTCCGTCAGGTACGTCTCGGCCGCACTGGGGTCTTTTTTCATCGAGCCTCCCCCCTTCGATCTCCTCGGGGCCTTCGAGGACTCAAAGTCGACTACCCCGATAATCTTCGTCCTCTCGGCAGGGGCAGACCCGATCCAGTATCTGATTAAACTCGCGAGGGACAAAGGCATCCCAGACGAGAACCTGAGAATGCTCTCTCTCGGACAGGGACAGGGACCCAAAGCAGAGAGGCTGATTGAGTCTGCAAGAGAGGAGGGAGGATGGGTATGCTTGCAGGTGCGCAGAAATGTTCTTCCTTTTCCTCTCTTCCGTCCCCTTCCTTTCTTTTTCCCTCTCTTTTTTTCTCTTTGTCTCTCCCTGTCTGTTCAATTAAGAGCATCAATGTGCACCAGCAGCCAATCTGTCCACAAAAATTTGGAACCAAGGACCAATTTGGCCTGCATGGGTCCTGATTTTGAGATCGGTCTTCTTTCCGCACATGCAACCGCACGTACCTCTTTTATTTTCATTTGATAGAGATACAGAGGGAGGAATTCTCAGTGTGAGAGTCCAACAGAAAGAGAAAGGATTGCGTGGTTGAACAAAAGAAGGAGGAAGCACAATAAGGCGAGAGAGGGAGAGAGAGTTGAAAATTTGGAATAGCTTACGCTGGTTCTATCAATGAAAGCTCTCTGTCCGTCTCTGTGCCGCATGCAGAATTGCCATCTTGCCGCCTCCTGGATGCCCAAACTCGAGCGCATCCAGGAGCAGCAGAGCGAAGACTCCATGGACCCCTCCTACAGGCTCTGGTTGACCTCCATGCCCACGCCCTCCTTCCCTGTACCCGTACTTCAGGCGGGTATCAAGATCACCAACGAACCTCCGAAGGGTCTCAGGGCAAACTTGAAGCGCTCATTCCAGGACATCACGGTAGGCCTACAGAGAAGAACGGCAGCGTATCGTGATCATCATTCAATACTTACCTGTGTTATAGATGGAAGGTTTCTTCTTTCAGGGCATTTTGCCCCTTTGGTCGCCTCTGTCGCTGATCTTTGAAGCCTTCGAGTGCGCTTGTTTGCACCGCTTCAGCTCTTCTTCCAGCGGACACGTCTGTACGGCCTCTACTTAGAACGAGATAGTGAACACCCGGACTTCAAACAGAAAAATGAAAACTTGCCCGAAAGCTCAGAAAGCTGGTAGGCAAACGCCAACTCTGCAGAGAAAAAGATACTGAGAGCGTTTCGGGGTGGTGGCTCTTTAAAAGGGGAACAAGGGCGTGGAAAGAAATGGAAAGGAAAAGAAAGGCCAAAAACCAAACAACTTGTTCTGACATATCTGTCCGTCGGTCCTTAATGTCTCTTTTTTTTTCTTTCTGTCTTCCTTTCTTTTTTTTCTCTCTGTGTGTGTGCAGGACGACCGATGGGAAAATTGCTGTCCTGGAAAAGACCGGGAGTACAAGAAGCTTCTGTACTCTCTGTGCTTCTTTCACGCCGTCATCTTGGAGAGACGAAAATTCGGTCCGATAGGTCGGCCCCGCCTCTTCTCTTCTCTTCTCTGCTTTGCTGCTCTGAAGATACATGCATTTTCTTTCATACAGAATTCTTTTTCATACAGAAAATGCATGCACGGTCCGATAGGTCGGCCCCGCCTCTTCTCTTCTCTTCTCTTCTCTTCTCTGCTTGGCTGCTCTGAAGATACATACACAGACCGCCTGTGTGCCCTCCTGCCTATCTGCTCTGCCTTCGGGGAGAGAAACCGGGAACGAAGGAAGGAAGGGCGCGAATGGAAGTACATTTCCTTTCTCTTTCTGATTGTTGGAAGGAAGCTGTCCATGCATGTATGCATGCACATGCAAACACGCACACACACACATCCATGCAGGATGGAACATTCCGTACGAGTGGATGGCCTCTGACCTGGAGGTCTCCCAACAGCAGGTGAAGATGTACTTGAACGAGCAGAGCGGAATCCCTTACGAAACTCTAAACACAATTGTGGCAGAGATCAATTACGGCGGCAGAGTCACAGACGACAAGGTCAGGAGAAGAGATAAGCAGGCCCGGAAGGAAGAATGACGTCAACTTCCTTCCCTGCAAGAATTTCTCCCTATGTCACTCTCTACTTGCAGAAGTCTCTTCCTCCCAAATTTTTCTGTATGGCTTTCGACTTGTATGTTGGCAGCTCTTTCACTCACTCACTCACTCACTCACTCACTCACTCACCTACCCAATAACTCTCCCATCCCCTCCCAGCCGTCCCTCTCGTAGATCAGTGAGAATACTCCAGAAACACTTTTGTGCAATCTGTCGCATTCATGAATCAACCAAACGATCAGGATGTGCGGCTGATCAGCGCCCTTCTCGGCCGTTACTTCACGCCCGCGGTGATGTCGGACGACTACCGTCTCTCCCAGTCGGACGTCTACAAAGTCCCTCCTGACGGCCCTCTGGCAGACGTCCGAAAATATCTGGAAGTAAGTCGGGCTGGGTAGACAGATAGATGCCTGAGGGGTTCAATCAAGCGAGGAAGGAACAAGACAGCTAGGAAGGAAGCATCAGTGTTTGTTTACCTCTTTGCCTTCTTCAGTCACACTGTATCCGTACAACTCACCAGGTCTGGCTGACCATTTTGAGTACGCAATGCACCGCTTGAGGCCTGCACATGATTCTTGTTTCTGCACATCTGCATACGAATGTTCCAAACAAAATTTCTGCTCTGCATTCAGACAAACGTCCAACATCTCATCGTGATGGTGGCTCAGAATGAATTTTGTTTACAAGTAGGGAAATCGAATTCTTCTTTGGCATTCACCCAGCCTGTGTGAAAGTTCGACAAAGGCCTCTCACTCTCGCTCTTCGATAACCTGCCCCCGCCATTTCCGTACCGCAGTTGGCTTGCTTGCAATCCATCAAATCAAATCAACTATTTGAATGCCGAAAATGACTCCCCTTGTGATGGCTGACAAACGCTTGTTCCACCTGCTTTCATTCCTCTCCCCCTGCCTGTCTGCATTCATGCAGACGCTCCCCCTTGACGAAGAACCTGACGTCTTCGGCCTCCATGCCAACGCCGACATCACTTGCAAGGAGAACGAGGCGAAAATCTTCATGAACACCGTGGTCTCTGTGCAGCCTCGAATGTCTGGAGGTACGTCAGTCGAGGTGGGGGGGGGGGACTTTGCTGCTGCTTTGGTACATTTGGAAGGGTTCATGCAGATAGAGTAAGAGAGCGAGCAGCATTTTTTTTTCCTGAGACTGTATACACGCGACTCATGAACTCGACTGACAGAAGGAGAGAAAATGCATTCGTGCGTGCAGCGGGAGGTGGAAAGAGCGCGGACGAGATCGTTGCAGAGATGGCGGATGCATTCCTCGAGAGAATGCCCGCGGCAATGGACAAGGCGAAAGGAAGCGATCTGACGTTTGCGAAGGGGTCGGACGGTAACCTGGTGTCTCAGGCGGTTTTCTTTACGCAGGAGATGGCGAGGTTCAACAAGCTTCTGGGAGTGATTGTCAAGTCACTCAAAGAAATGCAAAAGGTCAGTAAATTGTCAAGTCACTTGAGAAAGTGCCAAACGAAAAGCAATCAGTGCTGCATGTGTTCATGGATGAATGCTGACTTGTTGAGTGAATGGAGGGGGGGCCTAGAGGGCACCCGAAGGAGGAGATGCAAAGGAGCGGAGGGACTCAGACGGGAGCAGAAGAACTGAGGGAAGAATGTTGACAAAAGGGAAGGGAAGAAAAATGGATGGGGCTTTGGGGAAAGCAAAGAGAGTTGGAAAGAGAACACCCGAGCGGACGAGGAAGAAGAAAGAGAAAAACAAGGGGACGTCGCTCTGCCGTCACCACGTCGTTCTTTCTGTCTTCATGTCACCAGCACTTTTTGCGAGGTTCGGAAAGGGACTCAAGCCCAGTCTGTATGTATGGATGCGTCTGTGCATAGGTGTGTGTCATATGATGGCCATCTTCGATTCTACGATCTGTATGTATCCATGCAGGCCATCAAGGGGCTCGCATTCATTTTCTGTATGTATACAAATGTATGTATGTATGTGTGTATGCAAAAAGAATTCTGTATGAAAATGAATGTATGTCTCCATGCAGGCCATCAAGGGGCTTGTGGTCATGTCGGCGGCTCTGGAGAAGATGTACACGGGTTTCCTCATTGGCACCGTCCCTGCAATGTGGTCAGACGCCGCGTACCCTTGCCTGAAGCCTCTGGCCTCATGGGTTGATGACTTCCTCGACAGGATGACGTTCATGACCAACTGGCTCGAGAAGGGGCCGCCGGCATCCTTCTGGCTTCCGGCCTTCTTCTTCCCTCAGGGGTTCATGACGGCCTCCCTCCAGATGCATGCAAGAAAGACGAGGGTGGGTCAGGCAGGCAGATAGGTCGGACGCCGTGGAGCACCCACCGCAGTAATCAAGGAAGGGTGTTACAAGATTTGTTTTCTCCCTTTGCTTCGGTCTCAAAGGGATCCGGCGGTCCCTCTCTTGTTCCGTTCTCCGTGAGTGCCTTTTTGTCGATCCAACCGACTTGGAACCCGCACCTGTCTCTCTTTTCATATTTACTACCCTCCTTCCTCAGACTGTCTGTCCGACTGACTTTGTAAGACTGCTTGTCTGTCTTCGTGTCCCAGAAATTTTCATTAGTGTGCAGAAAACAACGAGAGCATTTTCGTTGTCGGCTTTGACAGAGTTTGTGTCCATATTCTATTCTCATCCTCCTCTCTTCTCTATCGGTTCTTTCCGCAGATTGCCATTGACACGCTCTCGTTTCGCACGGAGATATCAAAGACCCAGAAACCAGAGAAGCTCAAGGGACCTGCACCTACTGGGGTGAACGTCCACGGCCTGTTCCTTCAGGGCTGTGGGTGGGACCTGGAAGGGCAGAGACTGAAGGAGAGCGACAAGGCAGTGCTCTTCGTGTCGATGCCTGTAATCTGGCTGGAGCCCATTCAAATCGGACCAACCGGAAAACCGATCGGAGGAGAGAAAAAGAAGAAAAAGGAAGAGGAAGAATTACAAATTTATAAGTCAGTCAGTCGGTCTGCCAGTCGATCGATCGATCGATCAGCGAGTGAAAAGATCAGAAGAGTGGAAATTCCGTTCTACGTGGCGCCAGTGAGTGAGTGAGTGAGTGAGTGAGTGAATGAGTGAGTGAGTGAATGAGTGGGTGAATGAGTGAATGAGTGAATGAGTGAATGAGTGAGGGAGTGAGTGAGTGAGTGAGTGAGTCAGTGAGTCAGTGAGTCAGTGAGTCAGTGAATGAGTGAGGGAGTGAGTGAGTGAGTGAATGAGTGAATGAGTGAGGGAGTGAGTGAGTGAGTGAGTGAGTGAGTCAGTGAGTCAGTGAGTCAGTGAGTGAGTGAGTGAGTGAGTGAGTCAATAAGTGAGTCAGTGAGTGAGTGAGTGAGTGAGTCACTCATCCAGTCAACGAGACAGGAAGGCAAGAGGGCCTGCAATCCGTTAGAGAGTCAGCCAGTCGGTCGTTCTCTCAAGTCAGTGACTCAGTCAGGCAGGACTAAGTCAGTCAAACAGCCAATCAAGAAGGCAACCAGCAGGTCAGGCGGACACCATGACAGTCAGTCAGGAAGGTAGGCTGGCAGGCAGGCAGGAAGTAAATTGAGAGAGAGAGAGCGAGAGAGAGCGAGAGAGAGAGAGAGAGAGAGAGAGAGAGAGCAAGAAGTTGGGATGGATGGATCATTGTCTCTCACTTTCCTTGGACATGACGGGCACGTTTGGTTGGCTCCGCTCTGCTTCTCTCCCTCTTGTCGCGGCTTATTCGCGCTGATGCAGAATGACTCTTTTCAAGTCTGAATCTTTTTCTCAACTAGTTCCATTTCTCTTCGACTCCCCTTTGCAGGTGCCCGCTGTACAAAGTTTCAACCCGTGCGGGGACCCTCTCGACGACGGGGCACTCAACAAACTTCGTCCTGTACCTGGATCTGCGAACTGGTCAGTCAGTCAGCCAGTCAGTCGAGCAGGCAGTCGGACAACCAGTCGGTGACGTGGTCGGTCAGTTACTTAGTCAGGCATTGGGTCAGTCAGCAGTCCAACACGGGTCAGCCGCTTGTTGTGAAGGAATTATCCAGCATGTATGTTGATGTCCTGCCTGCCTGCTTGCCTGCCTGCCTGTCTCTGTCCGTCTGCATGTCTGCAGACAAGGACCCTGACCACTGGATCCGAAGGGGGGTTGCACTTCTTTGTCTGTTGGACGACTGAGCAGACGATGACAGATTTGAGTGACTACAAATTGAAACAGAATGTTTGCTTCAAGAATGAGGGGCTTGCAAAAGGGGGAAGAAGGGATAAAATCAGAGTTTAAACAAAGTGGCGATCATACAAAAACATGCACTGAACTCTAAATTCAAATATTTAAAGAACAAATACAAAACTTAATTAATGGATTAACATGTTTATCAATTTGTTATGGTATATAATTTTAAATAATATATTAAATAAATCTGTACATTCATATATATAATATCGATCATTCTATAAACATGATATTTATTTAATGATTTATACTTTACTAATTATATATACATTTTACTGTCTACTATAGTATTCATTATCATCATTATACGCCATCCGCACATCGCTATTAGCCTATAAATAGACGTTTAGCGTTTGGTAGTAATACACGAGGCAGTTCTGTTCTTTAAAACAACAGTCTAGACTTTAAACAGCAGTTCACTTTGATATATACTTAATTTAACCAGGATGTTTGTTGGATACATAAATAGCATGGTGGCCCCAGAGAGCAGAGCGACCCTGCAAGGACCTAAGAATTTAGACAGGAATTTAAAGGAATTTAGGCAGGAATTTAGAGGAATTTGGAGGAATTTAGCTACGAATTTAAAGGAATTTAAAGATAAAAATTTAGAGAAATTTAGTAATTTTTGGAGGTCGATTTCTCATAAACTATGATGAGTTAGAACTTAATATTACCGGTGCTTAATAGGTCTATAAATACTCTTAATATCAAGTTCTAACTGATCATAGTGCATGAGAAATTGACCTCTAAATTCCCCTAAATTCCTGTCTAAATTCCTGTCTAAATTCCTCTAAATTCCTCTCTAAATTCGTCTAAATTCCTGTTTAAATTCCTAGGTCTTTGCAAGGAAGGCTTGAAACATGTTTGCACGGAGCTCTCCACTCGGAGGGCACTTATAATTAATCCCCCGCGACTCCTTTCCTCCCATGGGTACACACAGGCCCCGGCATGCATGCCCTCACAACGTGACGGAGAAGACATATACGCCCCTGCCTGGGTTCTACACTAATGCATGCATGGCCCCGCGGAGGGCGGAGCTCTATTAAAATTCATTCATCATGATTCATGCCCTCCGGGGTCTTCGGAGTTGCAAGTGGAGCGAGCGGATCTCTAACTGTCACTTAAACTATGACTATATAGTATGGTAACTACTAGGGTAACTAGTGGTCACTAAGTGGTGATGTTTCAAAATTAAAAGTCTAGCTAGTTTTAGGACAGACATCTTTAGTTGCATCGACCTCCTTAAACCTAAGTGTCACTTGAAAAAACATAATCAAGATGATCTCTATCTGCGGCATCATTTTTTAAGAGACCGTCCACAACTGCGGTGTAGACGTTCAAGACAGCGTCCGGATATGCAGCTTTGACTTTCAAGACACTGTGAATGATCCGTGCGTGCGGCGCAGACTTTCAAAGTTTCAAGCTTATCTAAAAATGCGGCTTGAACTTTTAAGTGGTACTTAGGTTCAGGGAGGTCGTTGCATCTACTCTTCATCAAAGCAAATTATATTTTAATTTAAAGTTTGAAAGATAAAACAAGCTAATTTGATAAAACAGTTTAAATTTCAACTTTAAAATAATACAAAAATAATATACACAATGAGACTCGTAACTCACCAGATTTTTTATTAATAATTTTCTGTATGTGAACCTAGATTTGAACGTCACTGACATATAAACGACCCATCTGGCATTAAATTTCTATAGGTGAATCCATATAGAGCACCAAACAAAGAGTGTGAGATTGTTAGTGTGAATTAATTAGGGACCGATTTGAATTTGCGGATAGACGACGGACGATTGATCTCTCTCTCTCTCTCTTTCTCTCTATCTCTCTCTGTCTCCCTTCATCCACAACCGAACTCTTTCTCTATCGATCTGCTTTAGACGGATGAAAAACCCGAAAGAGGGTGGAATGAGGGACCAATGGGTGCATGGGGTGTTCTGTTGACATGTCTCTCTCTCTCTCTCTCTTTCTCTCTCTCTCTCTCCTCTTCCTCCATCGTCAAGGCATGTCTGTGGGGAGACGCAAGAAGGAAGAGATGAAGCGGCTCGATCGTTCTGTCGAGAAGCAGCAAGCGAGAACTCGTTTCCTTCTCCTTTTCTCTTTGGCGTTTTGGCTCGATGGGAAGTGAAGTTTCAAATGAACAAACGCGCTCGGCGCTGCTCCGCTCTTTTCCTTCCGTGAATGCGTGCTTTCACAGAAGACGGGAAGGAAGGCTGGAAGGGATGAGAGCTTCATTCTTTTTCTTGTCTCTACAGAGTGATATGAACTCTCTTTCCTTTTCTCTTTCTTCCCTGGAATGAATCTGATCTGACTCCTCTTTTTTTAAACTCTCCGGTGAGCACACTTTCTTTTCATTTCTCCTTCTTCTTTCTCATTCCCCCCTCTCGTCTTTTTCACTAGTTCGATTCGGTCGTGTTGTTCTCTCTTCTATTGTGTGCTCACAAGTGATGGTTTGATGACTTCTGTTCCTCCATGTTGATCTGTTTGTTTGTCATTTGTCTTTGCTCTTCAGTCCAAAAACCATCCATCGATCATTCGACGCAAAGAGAAAGAGACAGGTAACGCTAAGAGCAGAGAGGCCATGCAATCGGAGTCGTCCTGAATTTCCTGTCGTGCAAACCGGATGCATGCATGCATGGTGAGAATGAATGAGTCAGATTGATGAAAACTTTCATGACGCCTCAAGGAGGAGCAGAAAAAGGCAGAGAGAAAAAAGAGGAAGGGCGAAAGGTTCCTACAACTTTACAGCACACACCCTCTCTCCCCCCATTATCTAGGTCTTCTCTGTCCGCTTCACCTTGCCCCTTCCCTCACTCACCGCGCCCCCCGTTCAGTCACTTCAAGAAAACTTCCCGTTTACCCACCCACCCTCATTCACTTGAAGAAAGACACATCCCTCCCCCTTCCGCTCTTTTCTTTTCTTCACAGGCGAAGGCAGAGAGGGAGTACGTGACCTGATTTTTCACACCTCGATCTCTCCTTCACCCTGTTTCCTCTACCGTCCTTCTCAAACTTCCTTCATCCCCCTTCCCATCTCTCTAGCAGGTCTTCGAGAGCCCCTCCCTCCCTGCCTGCCTATCCTTGGACTGCCTGAGGGGCCCCGGGCTGTTGGGCAGTTTGCTGCTGAGTCTTCTGCAACACAACAAACACGGAAGGAAGGAAAGAAGATCAGGAACGAACAGAGCACAGTACAGGCCGTGAAAGGAATGACGAAAGAACAGGACTGATCAAAGCACGAAAGACAAGATTGGTCATGAAAAGCACGAAGAAGAAGACATTGTCGCAAAAAAAAAAAAACACCCAGGGGTGGCCGTCAGGCAGGAAGAGTACCCGATTCTCTCTTTTCTTTTTTCAGATTTTACCGGTTGGCAGACGGGCTGGCTGGACATGCAGGTGTTTATTTTGACGAGAGGTACGAGGGCAGAGAAGAACAGATGGAGTGAATGTCTCTGTCTGTGTGCGTGGGGGTGGGGGGCTGGTACAAGGGAGAGAGAGACAGAGAGGGCGAGAGAGACAGAGAGGGAGGGAGAGGTTCGAGGGAGGAAGGGAGGGTTCCCCCCCCCTCTTCATGCCAAGCCCAGGAAATTCCAACCTCTCCCTCCACCTAGCTTGCTTGCTTGACGCATGTGTCTGACGAGAGAGAGACCGACCTGGACAGGGAGGAAGAGCTTGAACTCAGGAGGAAGCTCGTCCTCCGAGTATAGACGGTCGGAGAAGTAGATGCGTCGGACACGGCAGTTGGCGTGAATCTGCGTGGCAACAATCAGTGTGATCATCCGTCCTCCATCCATACGTCCATTCATATGTTCAACCCTCCCCAAAGAAGGAAGATAGAAAAAAAACAGTAAGCGGACGAACGATAAGACTTTCTGAAACAAACGAGGTCTCTCTCTTTTTGTCACCGAGAACGGAAATAGTTTCCTACAGACCCACACGCTCGGAAGGACGGAGAGAAACCCGTGAACGCACCTACCTGAACTCGGAGTGTCTCGATGTAATTCGTTCCGTAAGCACGCCGGGTGAAATCGGAGAGGTTGAACTGGATCTGGTTCCATCCCTCGTCTAGCCTCATCGGCATCGTGCAGATGAACGGCTTCACCCGGGTCGTCGACTGCATCCATTTATCCATCCCTCCATCCATCCATCAATCCGTCAGCCAGGACAATGAAAGACACACGTGAACACAATTTGGCAAAAGCATTTTTTTTTCATTTTTAGAATGTGAACTACTCTTGGGATCATGCCTTGATGAAGCGAGCGACGCTCTGTCTGTCTCTCTCCCCTTCCTTCCAGTCCCTTTCCCTTTCCCTCCCTTTCGTCAACGCTGAGTGTCACCGAAATCGAAAAAAAAGAAGCACGGGAGCACGCGCACAGACGAGAAAAGAACACCGAAATCCGCACCGACTCATCAAAATATGCGTTGCTACGCTTGCTTGTCGAACACAGACCGGACAGCCGGCGCTGTGGCATGACAGTGTGCAGTGACCTAACAAATGCGGGTGGTGACAGTGAGGTCGCCGTTTCCCTCAGACTCACAACTTGCAACTTGACATGCTGAACTTATTTGTACTTCTCGTCTTATGATCATTCTGTCTTTTGCACCAAGCCGAAACTGTCATACACCAACGGTTGGTTCTCTCTCTGCATCGACGACGTGTTTGACAGACATGCTCACCTGGTAGTTTGACGCTCTGAACCTTCTCCGGATGTTCTTGTCATCGAGGACTTGCACCTCGAATGTGAAGTACTTCTTCAGCTGCATGCACATGTACGTGGAATTGGGGGGGATGTGGAAGGCAGACGTGCATGAGGAGTAGAAGAAGAGAAGGTCAAAGAAATAATGTACGAAGACGAAAGAAAACAATCAGATGCTTTCCTCTTCAGGTGCTCCGTCCGACGCAAGCCTCATCATCTCATGAGAGGGGAGGGGATAGCTGGTTTCTAATTTGTTCGCAAATTGATACTTGGATGGATATGTTGTTGTCCGTTCTCTCCCTGGAGCTCCACCTCCAGGCTCTCTGCGGGTCTGGGACGGAGAGAAGTAGGCGGCGGAAGATTACGTGTCAGGAAGTGCAACAGAATGGCAAAGAGAGAGATAGAGGCACTGCCAAATTAGGGAAGGAACGAAGGAGCGGGAGGGAAAGGAGGAGGAGGGAGGGAGATGGAGGATGGACCTGCGAAGACAGACAGATGCACAGGGGAGGGGGGAAGAAACAGCCAGCCAGACTGTCGTGGTCTGCTATGGAGGAAGATGAAACGTGTGTTCTTTCTTCCAGTCCCTCACTAACACACTCACACTCACAGCTGGGGAGGGGGGGGGGCGGGGAGGAAGGAAAGAGAATGTGTGCGAGAGAAAGAGAGAGGCCGCCAAAAGAAGCGAGAACGAAACAGACAAACAAACAGGGAGACAAACTGCTCCTAACACGCCCATACTGACTGACGTTTTTGATGATCATAACCAGGAAGGGTAGTTTGATTCCGAGAGTCTTCGTTGGGTCTGCTGGGCACGTGATGAAGTTCGTGCTCACGTTCGTTCCCATGATTTCCAGCACAGATGACTGGATGTCTGAGTCTGTCAGCCTTTTGATATGACCGTTTTGGACTGCACACAACATATATATCATGAACAATCAGTCTGACACAGTTCAAGAAGTTGACAAACTGCCAAAACGCAGGACAACATCGGTTAAGTGACTTTCAAGAAGAAAGACTGAAAGAAATGGCAGGCACAGAGCCTGGAACGTCCAGGAGAGAGCGCACCTTGCTTGTCCCATATTTGGAGCGGCTTGCTTCTGCAGCAACACACACAGACAACACGAGATTCCGTGAGAAGAACAACAGTGAGTGTCCGTTGAGGAGGAAAGGGGAAATGGAGGAAAGAAGATGCGGACTGACCCGACACTGTAAAGAATGGAAAGGAATCCGGACTGGAATGTGTTCTTGAACATTTTGCTCAGCCCGCTTGCTTGCTTTCTTGTTGAGGCTGTTGCTGTTAAGAGAGGAAGTACCTCTGAAGAAAGCGCGAAGTTCACGTCCTCTCTTCGGAAACGCTCTACGCTGACTGGTGTCTGCTCTGTCTTTAGTCCCGACTTCTTTCAGATCTGCAGGCTCTGCAGCTATGTGGGTTGGGAGATGCTTGATCCGACGGGAGGGAAGGTATAGTTTCACTATGTTTCACTGATCGAGTCCAATGTACGTATGTATCGATCGATATGCTGTTTTCATTGAACATCACCCCGGAGGTCCCCCTCAAAAACTAAAAAATAGGATCGACAAGCTGTAGCGCGGGGGTGATTATGCATGAGTGCCCCCCACACGGACGGCCGATGCATGCATGAGCTCCGTGCGAACAATTGCTCTGCCCCTTCCTGCCGTGGCCCCCGGTGGTGCCACAATCTGCCAACGGCGGAAACTATCGGAGAACGGAGGGCATAATAGAAGAGCATAGGCAGCCCATCGCATTGCATCGTATTGGCAGATGGTCCTGTGACAGAACCAAGTTTGCACACCACCCGTTATTCTTTGTAGACCTAAGTCAATCCTCGAGTGTTGTTCGCTTCGGGCCTCTTGAGCCAAGTCGTTGGGAGCCAGGGAAGATGACAAAGGAAGATCAAGCAACCCTGTCGAGCAAGCAGAAGACTGCTGGTGCAAAGCCGAAACAGCCAAAGGAGGTCGTGAAAGCCGTGCAACAGAAGGCTTCTGGGAAGAAGAAAGAAGCCTCTTCTCAGGAGTCGGATGAGTCGAATCCCTTCCCCAACTGCGGCTTTCCCTTCCTTGATCCAGAAGTGAAGCTCGATACCAAGGTGGAGTCAAAGAGGCGTCCTCTCCCCAAAAGAGACCCCAAGACAAACGAGCTCATCTTCGAGGATCACCCAGAGTTCCGACCCAACTTGACTCCCAAAGAAGTCCTTCGACGGGGTTCCTTTGGGGGCACTTACTTCCGTTCCATTCCATCAGGAGTCACCGGAAAGAAGTATCAGGGCAAGGAGGTGATCAAGGAGCTCCCGGCTGATTGGTTTCACGGAATGAGTGTGGACTCCCAACTCTGCAGCCAGAAGTACAGGGAGGCGGCCAATCGGTGGGTCCTAAGTTTGTATCGCATGATGCGACACCCAATCGGGCAGTCGCACTGCTCCACTCTACTCTCTGCTCTGCGTGTTCTTTTTCACCCGTCTTTCCCTCTCCTATTCGTACCCGCAAGCCGGTGGTTATGTTCTTCCTTCTTCTTGCTTGACCCTGTGTATGAATGTCCTGTGTAGGGTCTCGAGGTTGTGTCTGTGGGTGTCGTAGTCATTGCCCCTCGCCTGTCTGCATAGGTATACCTCCGTGTTTGAGTCTGTCTGCCATTTTGACTTTCTGAACCTCTGTGTGTTTTTTTTATGAATGCTCTGTCTAGCCTTCCAGAAGTGTCTGGTCACAAAGCGGATTTCTTCACTGTCTGCGGATTTCTTCACTGTCTGCAAACTGTCTGCCTGCCTGCCTGCCTGTCTACCTGCCTTTCTGTCTTTTCCTTTTTTCCCTCTTTCGTTCTTTCTTTTCCTTCCTTCCCTCCTTCCTTCCTTCCTTCCTTCCTTTCTTTCTTCCTTTCTTTCTTTCTTTCTTTCTTTCTTTTCTTTCTTTCTTTCTTTCTTTCTTAACTTTTCTGTTTTTTTTTTTCTCTTTTCTTTCCTCTCGTTTGTTTTTTTCGTTTCTTTTCTTCCTCTTCTCTCTTTTCCTTCCCTTCTTTCTTTTCTTTCGTTCGTTCGATCTTCCGCCCGCCCTCGCCACTCTGCCAGACGCAAAGAGGAATGATGCGATGGAGTGTGCGGTGTCTTCTTTGTGCGCTCCTCGCCGAAAGAAGTCGTTACAGTTGGAAGCGTGCTTGACTTTCTCTCTCTTCGGCATCTTTCTGACGACTCCTTGCAGATTCGGTGTGAAGTGTGGGCAGACTCTGGACCAGTGGGAATCTAGTGGCTGGATCAAGAAGCAGGATCCCTATGGTCAGTTTGTTTGTTTGTTCGTCCGTTTGCTTGTTGGTTCGTTTGTTTGTTCGTTCGTTTGTTTGGGCCTGCATACATGAACACACAGTTGGACGGACAGATCGAATGAGTCTGTACGAATGCTGAGGGAGGCGTGGGGGGGGGCGGGGAGGGGAATGTAGGACCCCTCTCATTCATTACGGACATGAGCTTACATAGGGGACTGTCTATCACTGGACTCAATCAGCATGATTTAATTTCACTTGCATGCCTGGCTCCACTTTTGGTCTCTGGCTTTCTGACTTACACGTACAGTGCTTTTTGTTGTCATATTCTTTATTGACAATTCGGTATATCAAGTCTATTCCTTTGAAAGGGTGTTGCATAAATTTCTTTACTTCAAATTTCGTGTACAGTCGCCGCGGGACGCCTGTATGAAGGCACAGGTTGCCACGTGATGCGTAGATCGATATGTTTACAGGTGTGCATGGATTTGGTCCGGTTGTTTGCGCATTTTTTGCAGGGGCGTTCCAGTGGTACTGCCGCTTCTACCTAGGGCGGAGGAGCAGCGACGACAAGCGTCAGATCTCCCGCTTCAACGGAGTGATGCGTGGGCGTTTCTCCGGGAATCTGATCAGACAGATCGTCACAAAGGGGAGACCCTACAACGACGCCGGGGTCTCCCCCGTGATTCGGCAGACGCTGCAGCACTGGGGTTACGTGTTGACGGAGAGGGACTTCAAGAAGTACTGCAAGAGCAAGGGCCTCAGGTGTCAGTGAGTGAGGAAGTAAGGAGGGAGAGGTGAGGAAGGAATGGCCGAAGGTGGGGGAGAAGGAGTGAGAAAGAAAGATGAGGTTTCGTCAGGCTTGACAAGATACGAAAAGCAAGATGGCAATAGGAAAAAGTGAGAAAAAGAAATCATGTCATTTCTGTAGAAAAGCTGGCTCTAGATCTCGGCTGTGTCGAAAAAGAAGAGCGGGGAGAGCGGTAAGAAGGCAGACGCCCGCCGGCGTCGAGTCTGAGTTGGCGGTGTACTCGGCAGTCTTAAGAGACTGCATGGAGAAGTGAATGAATCCGCGAGCATTCCTGGCTTGTCACTTGACGATCATCCATTCATGCATGAATCCTTCCTATTCCTTTCTTCCTTTCTTTTTGATTGTTGACATGGAAGGAAGACATCAATTTCCAAGCAGTGCAGTGAAGTGGACTTGCGGTCAATCAATCAATGAACTGGTTGTCGATCTAGTTGTCGAGTCGGATGGTACACATCACAAATGGTCATAAGAATATGAAACAATGCGAAAAACAAATGCACACAATGAAGCGTCAGTGTGTGTCAGTGCTGCGTCACCGGCCATAGTGAGAACAGCTAGGAGAATAGCCTTAAGCTCGACTTCGAAATAAATATCTGCGACTTACGTTGGGTCATAAATCTATGATATTAGAGTAATATATTACTAACTATATATCGAGTACAGGCCGGATAGTTCTTGGCGTGTATAGGTAGTGGTAGACCTGACGATAAGCTTTAGGATACTAAACTGTGGGTTAAGCTGTACATCTTTCCATGACACTAGCTATAAGATGGCCTGGGATAGCCTGATAATTAATTTTATCTAAATTTTTTTAAAAGAGATTTGCTATATAGGAGATTTGAATCATTTGATCGATCTAACAATTAAGTGATTGATGTGTTAGGAAAACTTGGAAAGGTCTGGAGATCTAAGTTTGAAAGGTTTGTCTAAAAGGCTTTATCTCTAGCTTCATCTCAGAAATTATTTATACGCAGGTAACTGCATAAGAGTAACGTTACATGCCGACGTATCCTAACCTGATTCCTAGAATATATTGTTATTGTTAACGGTGCAAATTAAAGCCTGCGGTAGCTATTATAGCTAGCACTACCAGCTTAGTGTCAAACCTAGTATTAGACTTAATCTAGCTAGTATTGTACCTTACTTCCGGGAGGAAGAGACGGTCAGTTACGTAAGGGTAGATGAATGAAGGTATACAATGAATGCAACAAGCAAAAGTGTGAAAGTTGGAAGTATAAACGTAGGAACAATACAAAACAGAGTCTAAAGCAAGCAAACAAACATAAATCAATCAAAACGCAAGTCACTCAAATCAATTAAATCAATTCTGTCTTCAGCTCCTTCGTCTATGTTCTCGTTGTTCCAGCTCCAATTCTTGTTGTCGTTCATAATCGGCTCCTCCTACAGCTTTTAAATAATCGTATAATCGGTTTTCATAATCGTGTAATCGGTTTTTTCTGAATGCAGACTGCGCGGCTTATAATCGGGTTTCTAATGTGGCGGCGCGCCCGAATGAAATGTAAAATGATAGTAAGCCCTTCCAGTAATGCACCGCCGCACCACACCACATGACTGATAGACAATGACTTTAAGTTGATTCTCTTTCTAGGCCTACGGAGGTTAATCTGCTTAATCGCTTGTAATGCTATGCTGGCACCTTCCTCTTAAGAGGTGTTTTTCCCGCTATCGCACACTGGAGCCGTGCGTAGGAAAGCATACATCTAGTAAAGCACTCTTTTAAGTTAGGTTTTGAAAGCAGTATTAAGCTGACGATTTATACCGCTTAGTAGGCTTTGCTCATGTTGAGCCTAGTGGGAATAGAGATCTCAACAAAGTCAAACTACTTCTGAACAGTCAATCTCACTAAAATTTTTAACTGTATCTAAGTTACTGGAAAAGGTTTAGAACATAAAACATCACACTAGCACGGTAGTAGAACATGCTAGGGAATGCGGAACATTCCGGAAGATTCGTTGTTGGGGACCAGAAAGAATTCATGCGCGCACGCCGAGCGATAAAGAAAGCACGAGGTGGGACCAGAAAGAATTTATGCGCGCACGCCGAGCGATAAAGAAAGCGCAAGGCGATGTCAGGCAATAAGCACCGCGCGCACATGCAGAGCGCTCATGCAGTTTGCAATGCATGCATGAATACATGGAAAAAGAAATACCATAGATGTGAGTTCACACAAAACGGAATAACATAGAGACAGAACAGACGTCAGAAAGACGGACACAGCAAATACAGAGGTGACATGCATTTAAGTGGACCGATACAGATGAATACCGTACTATATGTATAACGCGTGCACACATGCCGTCTGACTGACCGATCGTATCTGTTCTAAGTAGCCAACCTGAAATCTCTCTAGAAGGAGTTGAAAGATGAACAACCAGACGAACAGACCTTTGTGTAAATACACGTAAGTAGAAGTCGTAGTCCTATATGCTAGCCTAACGTATGCTTAACATTAATCATATTTTATAATATCTTAAGCGCTAATTTCTAGACTAATTTTAAGTTACAAATCCTAGTACGAATCAAATAGTAATTTATTACTTAGTTTGTTACTAAAAAAGGCCTGAAACTACCTGAATGAAGCCTTTTTTCGTTTTTGAATGGGAAAACGTTCAATGAGCCCAGCTAGAACCCTACAAAAATGAGTGAATTTACAAATAAATTTAACTGAATTTAGATAAATTTACATGAATTTAAGCAGTGAATTTAGATGAATTTAAGTGAATTTACAGATAAATTTTGAGTATAAATTCATTAGTAAATTTAGTTTTAAATTCACTATGAAATGAATTTAAGTGAATTTACATTAATTATAATTTCTATTATAAATTTTATATGTAAAAAGCTCTAAATTCATTAATTTTAAAATGAATTCAGAAGTTTAAATTCACAGTGAATTTAGCCTCAAAATTTAGCTCAAAATTCACTTGTAAATTCACCTAAATTCACAGTTTAAATTCAAGTAATTTATGACGTAAATTCATCTAAATTCACTTAAATTCATTTATAAATTCACTCATTTTTACAGGAAATGAAGCCGTTTATATGCAGTTTACTCCAGAGTTTACCTTACTTTTAGCAATCATTTCTATTACCAGGAAGATACCGGGAAGGGTAGACTGATTATGACTGATTCGTTCTTGCATTTCTAGGTTTCTCTAGAGGTTTCTGCGGCAGTGGACCGCGGGGCAACCCGGAATATAAATCCTAATCCTAATCCTAATCTTGCATATGTTTTGTCTTATGGGGAGGACTGGCTGATTCTAGTGCCCTGACTAAGTTGGACTCGTACCTAACGCTAGGTTTAACGCCCAGGCTCAGTGGAAGTTCAGAAATAGACGGACGACGATGTTAGACGTATGATGATGATGATTAGCCATACTTGATCTGAGTCAACTTTAAACAGAGTAAAAGTCTGGGTAAAAGCAAGGTTATGTAAGTAAGTTTTGAAGAACGCCGGGTTTATAGACTAGTTTACAGATAAAGTACTGTAAGGATTCTAAGGATTTTTTAAAGCACGTCGAGCGCTCGGCATTGGGGTAGGAGGCCAATCCTCCAGACATTAATCCTATCCTATCCTATCCTAACCTGTATGATTTGGGAGCTCATTACTTTAAAGTATTAATTTTTCTATAGCTTCTAGTCTGTTTTTTCTTTTACTTTTTAGTCTGTTGTTTTTACTGATTTCGACTGCATGCTCTTTCACTCGTTCCACCTCATACTCAACTCTGTAATTATGATCATCTCATTCATCACCAATGACATAAATGTGGTAGAAATTTGGATATGTTCAAACATGGACTGCATGGACTCAACTAAGCTCAGCCATCTTTGGAGGCATTGGACTTTAAAGAATTTATGCAACGATCCAGTAACGATTCCAGTTTCTATGCATACGATACATTTGGCATTAGTTTCACGCACACAGGTTGACACAGCATCACGAATGATGCACTCCAATGCATATGAAAGATGTGCATACTTGCACCCCAATCCCACCCGCGTTCCTGTTTGTTGTTTGTCCGTCCATTCGTCCGTTCAGCATTGAGGCGAGCTGGTTCTGCTCCTATACATCCACTAGGTCCGGAGATCTTTATTTTTGGATCCATGGGTAGCCTCAGAGGGAGGCCGGTACAAACAATTCAAGGCAGGGAGACCGGAGACAAAAACGTTGCCATGAATAGAGCGGAGGTGCTTCCACCCTCTCTGTCAATCGACATTCAAGTTCAACCATCAAAGATGAGGGTCATGAGACTTCTCTCTCAGTCTTTGTCTCTCCTGTCTATAACTTCTGCCGGGCTTTCTCCATCGCTCCCTCCCTGACTCCCGTCATTCTCTGCTGCACCGGCTTTGCTTTCCTGAGAGCCCCCTTCCCTGCCCGTCTGTAAATCCCCATCTGCACGAATCGCCTCCGCTCCTTCCCCGTTCCTTCCTTTCCGACTGCTTTTGCTGCCCGGCGCTCGCTCGAGCAGCTTTTCGTCCCATTCTCTGCACATCATCAATCATATAGAGAGAGACCAAGAAAACGTATGTCAACACAACAAAAAGGGGACGAACATTGACGGCAAGAGCTAGAGAAGAATTTACAAAACGATCCCGCCCATCATTTCTCCTTTCCTTCATGCATTAACGAAGGCGAACAGGGTCAGCTACCCCCCGGAAGGAGCGGCAAGACCCGGCAGATGGAATGAATGCGGGAGGGGGGGGGGAGACCCGAGCAACCGACCGACCGACCGACCGAAACTCCTCTGCATACGCAGCAGGAGATGTCCACTTGTTGCGTCCGCTTTCCGTGGTGCTGTCCATGTCCTTTTCTGTTTGACTTTCCGTGACGCTCCTGCTGTCCATCCAATCGAGGTCCCTTCCCCTCCCCCCCTCTGTGAACCCAGACTGAGAGAGAGGGACAGCTACGGCAGGGGACGCATCGCGAAGTCGTTGAAGTTCCGATTGCCTCCGCAGTTCTCTCCGCTTTCGCGCCTCCATGATTTCCTGCGCGCAGAGAGAGGCGAGAGAGAGAGAGAGAGAGAGAGAGAGAGAGAGAGAGAGAGGAGAACAAAGAAGGGAAGGGAGACACACACATAAGGGGGAACACATTCAAAATTCACGCAGTGAGTGAACGAACAGGTCAAGAACCGAAAAAAAAGTGCGCAAAATTTCTAGCGCTTTTGCCTCATTCCTTTTTGTGATGGAACGTACGTGAAGGCATTCAGACAAGCCGGTGGTGGTCTGAACAATCCTGTTGCAGGGAGGGAAGTTTCGGTTGTCCCTGCGAGGTGGGGGTCCCGTTGATTCTAGACCTAGGGCCTCTGCATGCATGCCGAGGAGCGAGTGAAAGACTGCAAAACAAGGCCCACTTCACTTGCGTCGACAAATCGAAGGCATGAACCTGTACATACAAAACAAAATAGACACAGAAGAAGACCCTTACACAGAGAGAGCACCCCCACATGCAGTCTGACTGTTGGCGTTCCGACGGACGCACTTTTGCTTTTTTCTCCTCCTCCTCCCTCGCGGACTTCACATAGACCTGAAGGACGTCGCGGAAGACGACAGCCTTCGTTCTCCCGAAACCCCCCGTTTTCACATCAAGATTGTTCGCCCTATAATGTTGCATCAGATCATACGCACACATGAATGAATGAATGAATGAATGAATGAGTGAACGAACGAATGAATGAATGAATGAATGAATGGATGGATGGATGAAAGAAAGAAAGAAAGAAAGAAAAAATGAATGAAAGAAAAAACAGACAGAGGGAGAGAAAGGCCTTCAGAGACCAACCAGGAGACGAAAGAAAGTATTGACGGAAGACTATCCATTCACGAGCAATCGAAGAAGAATCAGTCGACTGACTGACTGAAGGGGCAGGCAGAGGACGAGGCAGGTGTTCGTTCGAGCAGGCAGAGAGAGAGAGAGAGAGAGAGAGAGAGAGAGAGAGGGGCAGGGCAAACAGCCCCGGGTGAGAGGGACCCGGGGAGAAAAGCAAAAGGTGAAACAATCATCAAAAGGACTAGTCAAGTGAGAGGGGACACACGCACACACACAGTCAGTCACACACAGGGGGAGAGAGAGAGAGAGAGAGAGAGCCGAGAGAGAGCCGAAACACGCCACTTTCACGGACAAGCGGATGGACGGACCTGATGAATTGTCTCAGTTGTTGCATGGAGCTCTTCTCTGACACGGGAAGCAGCTTCTTCACCTGCAAACAGGGGGAAAGCTGGGAGCTTGAACCACCTCATAGTTATGAAGAATAAAGAGTCGCATTGTGCACCGACTGGTAACTGCAGGAAGCACATCCTCTGCAGCGAGGGTTGCTGACTGAGTGGTATCAACGTACGCACGCATGTAAGGAGCCGGAAAAGGGTGGTGGATGGGGCTGAGAGAGGAAGAGCAGTTGGAACACCTCATCCCTTTGAGAGAAGGAATGCACACGCATGCCTCGCCAGACACAACCGCCCGCACAAAAACCGCAAACGACAGGCTCTCTCCCTCCTTCTTTTCCAACAAATCGAAGGCCGCTTCTTGACATTGCGAAGGGCAAAAGAAAAACCAGTGCGTACAAGCAAGCAGGTGAACAAAGAGAAAGACGGTTGAGTGAATCTTGGCACACAGACTTTGTTGATCGAAAGGCTTCAAGCAAGAGCTAGAGCTCCAAAGAAGAATTTCAGGGAGGACTTCAGCACGCGCCGGTTGCAATATAAATTGGTTTCTGGGCCCCGCACACTTTTTTTCCCTCTCCACCCACTTGCTCTATCTCTCTCCCTTCACTCTCAGCACTCTTTCTAATTCTCCCTCACCCACTCACATACCCAAACACTCTCTCATTCCCTCACGTGCTTACCGGCCCCCTTACCCACTCACTAACTCATTCACTCACGCACGCACGCAGGCAGGCAGTGACTGACTCAATCACCCAGCTGCCACCTCGCTCCGCTTTTTTTGTCTCTGTCTCTGTATCTGCCTACCTATCCATCTATCCCCCCCCCCGCTTTCACTCCCTGACACACCCACTCACATGGACACCTACTGACTCCACACGGACCACTCAACTCAGTGACCGACCTCCTGCCTGAGTCTCTTCGTTTGCTCGTCACTCCCCCCGCCCCCGAACAGAGCGAGGAAGGGGAACTCCGACTCGTCCAGCGCAGCATCGTCGTCTCCGATCAGACGGGAGAAGGTCACGATGAAGGGAACCGCCAGCAGAAGGGCCGGCACAAGAACCTCAAACCCCGCGTACGTCGAGAACAACGGTTGGAACACCGCAGAGAGAAGAATTGCTGCAAGATGTTATTCAGAACAGAAGACGCAGGCGGCAAGAGGTTGCGCAGTATGACAGGCAGTCAAGACTGACTGTTTTCTTTTATCTTTCTTTTCTTTCTGTCCATATTTCACTCGATCGATCGTTAATTCCAGTCAATTTCCTTTCCTTCCCCTTCTGTCCGAGTCTCTCTCGATCGAGACCACAACGTTGACGCACGCATCCGACAGCGGCTGTCCGGATCTCGTCAGAAGAGGTTGCGGTCAAGCGTGACCTTTGCGCTGTGCGACCACAGCAGCACCGCAAGCCCGGGCACAGCACTTTCTTTCTGTGCGCCCTCCCCACCGGTAGCACTATGACCCCCCCCAAAGCAGACAGACAGACAGACAGACAGACAAACAGATGGAGAATCCGTTTGTTTGCTTGTCTTTTAAGACCATTCGTGTGTATATGGCCCCACCGCATGATACCCCCTACCAACAGTTTTGGCTCAGATAACAATCAAAGCTCACTCACACTTAAAGAGAGAACCTATCAGTCGACACACAAATTACCTCCGATGGCGGTCGCCCAGTCAGGTGCACGGGCGCTCCTCGAGGCCCCAAGAAGCGCGAGAAAAGCGGCGCAGAAAGACCAGTTGCGTGCCATGAATTCATTCGCAAACAGGATCAAATACCTGCACGTGGATGGATGGATACATGGATGTATATGCAGAAGTGGAATGGACTGCAAAGAGAAGAGAGGCCCTTGCAGGCTGGGTGAGGGCATGAATGCATTCGGATGCAGTGCCTGCTGTCTGCCTTCTTCCGTCCGTCCCTTTCTTCGCGTCTCTTGCTCTCCTCCCCCATTTTTCACTTCCCGTCTTCTCTCCCTCTCGGCTTCTGCCCGAAGTTGACGAAACCCGCAAGGAGGGAGGGAGGGAGGGAGGGAGGAAGGAGGACAGCTTTCTGCAGAATCCACCTACCTACCCCGCTCGGATGGTCAGAGGCGCAATGGTGGACATCACGTTCCTCTCCAGGGGCGCCTTCTGAAGCCACGAGGGCAGCACGACCTCAGACCGAGCTATGCGCACACACTCGAGGAAAAAACCGTCGAGGTCGAGAATGCCTGCAGGCAGGCAGGCAGGCCTACTCACAAAATAAACAATAAATTTACCGGATGAACCCCCGAAGGTCCATGAATGGCGGCACGCAAGAGAAAAACCATCAAGGTCACAAATTCTGGAGAGAGAGAAGAGAGGTTCCTTGAGGAATGAATGCATTGAATCAAACAAGTGGCCTCCTGCCTACAGGATCTCTAGCTGCCTCAGAAGGAATCAACTCTCAATCCATCCCACGGTTCGCTCCTCAACCAACGAAGAAAAAGTCACACACAGGACTTTTCGCCTTGCAACAGACGAATTCCCGCCAAAGAAGAAAGAGGCAGGCAGCATCCACCCACCTTTTCCGAATCCACCGCCAGCGGCAACCGCAGCAGCAGAAGAGTTCGATTCGGAGGAAGCAGGCTGAGGCCCTGACAGAGGCTCGAGAGAGGCGGATGAGGATGAGGAGCGAGAGAGGATTGCCGCTTCTTCAATTTCTCCTTCTCTCCCCATCCCCTCTTGTCCTCTTCCCTCCGAGTTCCTGTCTCCTGCGATGAGGGAGGTGCTGACAATGTCGAGATCAGTGGAAGTCCTCTGGTCTTTGTTCTCAGCTGTTTTCTCCGCTTGTCCCTTCGCCTTCCCTGGTTGGAGGTCGGGGGGCAGAACGACACTGTCCTGAAGTCGGAAATCGAGTGCCTGTTCGTCTGGGTCTCTTTCTGGAAGGAAGGAACAACAGTGCAAACAGAAGGGGCCGGGACAGAAGGGAGATATCATGTGGGCACGAAGGAAGATGCTTTCTTTGTGGGTTGCCCTCGCCCCTTGTTTCTTCATGTACTCTTCTCCTTGCTTCTCCTCCCTCTCATTCACACACAGGCCGACAAACAGACAGAAGAGCAAGCAAACAGACAAAGTTTTTCAGTCAAGGGAAAAGAAACAAAGCCACACGCAGGAGGTACACATGACAAGCATGAGCAAAACACGGGCACGGGAACATAAAAGATTTCATCCAGAAGTATACAGATAGATGAAAGAAAAACTGACCCCGGAAAGTACTCCTTTTGTCCAGTCCTCTCTTTTTCGAAGAAGCGCTGTCTCGCCCCCCTCTCTTTCCCGAAGACTTTCTGGATGCTTCTCCGCTTCCTTCCCCCATTCTCCCTTCCATTCTCAGCATACCTGCACAGGGAGGCCATACAGATCAGGACTCCTGAAGACAAAAAAAATGAAAGAAAATAATGGAATACTTTCGCTTTTCTCTCCCTTCGTTTCACACAAACGATCCTGCAGAGAGCGGAACCCCCCTTTCTTCTTCTTTCCGTGAAATCCTCCCTCAACCATCGCGAGACTGAAGGAGAAAGCACTTGAATGCATCATTCTATCAATCAGCCAGTGTGCTTCTACGGCTGTCAGTCCGTGAAGACCATCAATCGACCGCTTTATCTCCTCGGCCTGATCTGAACAGAGAATCACATGTGTGAGAGAACCTTCAGCCTTACGCACCCCCCCCAGGCATCCCTCGAGCAGGCGGGTGGGAGGGATGCAGGTTGACTCTCTGGCTCGAACTCGCCGGGAAAATAAGCGGCACAGAGAATCATGGGACAACACAACAGAAAGAAAAAAGAGTAGAGGCAGAGGCAAAAACGAAAGAAGAAGACGCGATTTGGGAAGAAGAGATGAGATGGAGGAGAGCAACTTGCGGAGAGAATCGATGAGACTATGGATGCTGGGAACATTCACAAGTGTTTTGATCCGACTCTCGTGCTCGTTTTCATCAATATTGGAATGCCTTGACCATATTCTCACGCTGAATGGATTCTGCTCACGCACTCACTCACTGGACAAATTCGGCGACAGGGATATCCTTCTGCTCCTTCTCGACGCCGCTTGCCTCCCATTTCCTCTGACTGCAGACACAAAAAGATTGCACAAGAAAGAAAAATCTATCTGTAAGTGGGTGAACAAGTCAGAATCCATTCCACTTAAGAAGTCAAGCACGGATCATGCATTTTTTCGAATCTTTTGGTGAACGCAGACAGAAAAACAACCCAAACACGTGGCAGTGAGACAGAGGTCTGTGTGTCGTTCTGTCTTTCTCTTCTGTGACTCTCACAGACAGACCACGTCTTCCCTCGTTTTCTCTCTTTGCGCACACACACCAAAGACAGACAGACACACACACACACACACACACACACACACACACACACAGAGAGAGAGAGAGAGAGAGAGAGAGACTATATCGTCTTTTCTTTTCCTTTTTCTCTTTCTTCATTCTCTTCTGTATTTTTTTTCTTCTTTTGGCGCGCTCTCTCAGTAGAAGGGTACCGGAGCTCCAGGCCTTGAGCGTACCCTGCGGCCTTCCCTTGCCCAGTGCAGGCTTACGCCTTTCCACTTCCACATTCTTCCCATCTGGACGTGTTCGTTTCTTTCTTGTCCTTTCGTTTGTTACGAGGCAGCAGCAGCAGCAGCCAGGCCCCCCCAACTGCCAGCAGCAGTAGCAACTATGACATCTCTTTTTTTCTTTTTTCTCGGATTCTCTTTATCGTTTCCCAGCCCCTCTCTTCTTATTGGATCTCTTTTTTTGCCCAGCCGCCAGACATACAGACGATATGGTTCCTTTCCCTCCTTTTCTTCATGAACGCAACAGAGAAAAAGAAAGAAAGCAACCAGCAGATAGGCACACAGACAGACAGGCAATGTCTTGCACACACACACACACACACACACACAGAATGTTTTCTTCGTCCCTCTTTAGAAAGGACGGGAAGGAAGGAAGGAAAGAAGGAAGGAAGAAAGGAAGGAAGGAAGAAAGGAAGGAAGGAAGGAAGAAAGGAAGGATGGAAGGAAGGAAGGAAGGAAGAAAGGAAGGATGGATGGAAGGAAGGAAGGAAGGAAGGAAAGGAAGGAAGGGAAGGAAGGAAGGAAGGAAGGAAGGAAGGAAGGAAGGAAGGAAGGAAGGAAGAAGAAAGGAAGAAAGGAAGGAACGAAGGAATGAAGGAGGGAAGGAAGAGCCACTCGAATGAATTGAATAAAAGAAAATGAGGAGGAGACGGTGTAACAAAGAACGGGTATGCTTACCGTTATCGTCACCCGGTTTCAGCACAAAGGAGAGGGAAACCCCACAGAACAGAACGAGCATCAAAGACCAGAGAAAGTGGAACACCTTAAAACCAGTGCGAAAGTTCATTTCTGGATCCACAATCTAATACAGGACACTTTTGGAGAGGTCAGCTAGTCTGACACAGTATTCAGTTCCAGGTGCACAAAGCAAGGACCAATCGAGGTGCAACAAGTGGCGCAAACTTCAAAATGCCGTAGAGGCACAAACTGCAAAATGCCGTAGAGACGACCAACACCGCGATATCAACAGCACGGCCGACTGAATATGGAACCTGCTCACGAAATGGATGTCGATCAGTCTGCGTCAAACCTGACGCGATTGGCTATCGATACAACTGGAACCATGCAAGTCATCTTGGCTAGCACTTGACACCGAGGTTTTTCCGTCACTTCGAGCAAGTCCATTGCAGCAAAGAAGATACTTAGCATTAGATCGCAGCCCTGAGCCCATCTGAGTATATCTGAGCCCTGTTATGTCCTATATTGTCCTATTTTGATCTATTTTGTCCTGGTATAGCATGGTATAGCTTTTCTTCATATTTTCTTCATTGTGCTATTGTATTGTATTGTATTGTGGCTCGGCTATACCGTCTCTTAATTGATCACAGCGATTCACAGCGATATATCGTATAGATCGCTCGCTCGCGCGCGTCCCCAACCGGCTCCTTTTTTAATTGGGAGCAAATTCGTACATGCATTTATATATACGGGATACATGCACCCAACCAGTTGGGTGAGTGCCTCGGGGGGCTATTTAGGGGTCCGCTAATTGATGCACACCATCGGGGGCTTGGGCATGTCTAAGTTGTGTACTGCCATGGGGCGGGGGCCACGGCAGCGAAGTATGCTTTTCGGGACCGCGCGCGCGTCGTATGCATGTGCAACTCCGTGCGAGTTACAAAGTAATTAAGGCATGTGCGATCGCGGCTCCGTGCGAGTTGCTTGAGGGGCACGTTTTGGAACTCGGGCGGCACCGACCGTGACGCAGACAGAACCGATCCCTCCAAAAATGAAAAAATGCGTTATGCGAGTGCGTGCGATCTCAGGGCCTCTCGGCTGATCTCAGCAGAGCTGAGCTGCCCCCCGAGGCGATATGCGAGCTATGGGCCTCTCGGCTGATCTCTGAGACTCAGCAAAGCTGAGCTGCACCCCGAGGCGACAGTTTTGACATTCATGCATGCATGCATGTATACAAGAAGTTCCCATGCATACATGCATGCATTTGACATTGTCCTTCAACTCTTCCGGCTAT
>JAHBMJ010001406.1:0-15000 GCA_018398765.1 Chromera velia
CACGCACACACACACACACACACACACACACACCAACACACACACCCACCCACACACACACACACACACACACACACACACACACACACACACACACACACACACACCTACACACACACATATACATACATACACACACAGACACACACACACACACACACACACACACACACAGTGACATACACAGACACACACACAGACACACACACACACACACACACACACACATACAATGTGTATGCATATGTATGTATCATGTGTGTGTGTGTGTGTCTGTGTCTGTGTCTATAGACTCTAAAAACTCCACTTAGAAAACTGCATGCTTCATTTAATTTATGATTTAAAATCTAAGGCGGAGTGTCGATATGAATGGTTGTGAACGATTCTTTCAGAGCGAAAATGATTGGGAAAATGAATTGTTTTTAATACCAAGTTAACAATGATGGACTTGCATGACTGCATGCCATGTAGTGGACTTGACAGCTGGGACGACTCCGTGGCGTCATGGCATTCCATGGTCACACGCCGACCCATCACGGTCTAAATAATCTGCGGCATGTGACAGGCCGCAGCTTCAGCCTTCCGTCAGTCCTGGTCCAAAGCTCTACCGCACTTTGTTGCTTGGGTTTGCTGTCTCTTCTGCACGCGGTGCACCAAGAACTTCCCACCTGGTTGCCCCTCTCCGAGCCGAGAAGAGCTGTTTCCCTCTATCTTCTCGCAACCGCAGTCTTTGGCTGGATCTGTCCATGGGCATTACGAGACCCAGAACCGGACGGGAGGTCCGACCAGGGGCCCAGGGAAGACCCCCCTGCATTTTGCTCGTGAGCATGCCGGGGTCCAGTTCCATTGCCAGCACGTTCGACCGAGCAAAATTGCGGACAAAGTCCAGAATGAAGAAGGCGATGATGGGGGAAAAATCGATGGCCCCGAAAGGCGGAATGATGCCTCTGAAGACGTTCAAGTAGACGTCAGAAAGCCTTGAGATCACCTGGATAGGCAGACGGAGAAAGGGGGCCTGGGCCAGAAGGTTCGGAGGGACCCAGGAGAGAAGGATGCGGGCAGTGATCACGCCATTATAAATATCCAAAAAGTTGACGATAGACTCTCCAAAAGCCTGCAGCGGGATTCAAACGAACAAGCGCAGTAGAGTCAAAAAACAGAAATTTGGAGAAGACCGACAAACAAAATGGCAGACAGATAGACAGACATGTAAACAGAGGGACGGATGGTCAGTGCCCCGGGTTGCTTGGCAAAAGGGAGGGCAGATCTTCCTGTCTGACAGACAGGCAGGCAAGCATGTCGACAGCAGGATGGGATGGTCGCACATACACACCCACACACGCAGGCATGCACACACGCACATACAGGCACACTGATGCACATACTTCTTCACCAGAAAGAAACTGTGGGACGAGCATTGCTTTTCTTTTCTATTTGTCCTACAAAGAAAACGTAAGCAAAAGAAATCTAGAGAGCATCAGGTGTCTGCTCTGGAGAGATGGAGGGTGAGAGAGCTTGCGAGGCAAAAGGACAGATGGTTCGACACTAGCAAGAACGAAAACCTGGAAAACACACACAGAAAAAACCCAACGAAAGCATATCTGCGAGGCACCTAGACAGACGTTCTTTCAGCAGAAAAACACAAAAGGCAGCAATGGAAAGACCGAACTGACAGAAAAAAAAAACAGGCAACACTTTGATAAAGTACCGAACACTTATGCAGCTGTCAAAGAATGGAGACAGAGAGAGACGGACGGGCAGGCAGGCAGGCAGAAGGGGAGACCTCAGAAGTCCGAGGGACAAGACGTGCGAGGAAGAGACACGGAGGGGGTGAGGGAGGGAACAGGCCCAGGGAGGGAGGCAGAAACAGAGACAGACTAACCCACCAATCGCAAGAGGAAAGGAACAACGAGAGGGCAGTAGTTGACAGAAACAGAGAGAGAGAGAGAGTGAGAGTGAGAAAGAGAGAGAGAGAGAGAGAAAGAGAGAGAGAGAGAGAGAGAGAGAGAGAGAGAGAGAGAGAGAGAGAGAGAGAGAGAGAGAGAGAGAGCGAGTGAGAGAGAGAGAGAAGAGGGGACAGACCCAAAGACGAACAGAGACACTAAGCAAACATGAACCAAACAGAGAAGGAAACAGAGAGGCGGACTCAGAAACAGAGACGGGCACGGAAAGAAAGACAGACGCACACAGAGAAAAGCAAAGAGGCACAGAAACGAAACAAAGACAGTGACAGCCGACGGGACCGGACAGAAATAGGGGACGGTGGAGAGACCAAAGAAAAAACAGGGACACAGACAAACACAGAAACAGAGACAGGACAGTCACAGAAATGTACAAACCGGAACACAAGAGAGATGCAGAACGGAGATGGGAACACAGAAGGACCCCGAAAAGTCAGAAAGAGACAGAAAAACACAAGCATCTCAAGGGAAGGAAGGTGAGGAACAGCACGCAGTCTTGGAGTATGTGCGTTTGTAAACGTTCGAGACCATGCAGAGAATACTGAGGAGAGAACACTGAGGAGGACAATCCCCCTCTTCCTCACCAAAATTGACTACTCCTCTGCTCCACCATCCGATTGTGTTCCCATACAGGGACCAATGAGGCCAGCAAGCAGAGTTGACAAACGCACACTATCAACCAGAACACGTACAACCATTCACCTTTCTCCACACACCCTACATACGCAGACTGTTGATTCCTTTATCTGTCTGCTGAGCCTGACCGATCCAATTTCGTTCCCATCCATCACCAAGGCCATCGGACGCCGTGCCTGCATGTGTCTGCCCCGTCTGCAAGGGAAAGCAAGAAGGAGGGGTTTGCAAGCAGAGCAGACACTACTAGCAACAGAAGGAGACGGCATAATGGAGGAGACGGCAATGCAACCTCACCGACCTAGGGTGAGATGACGAAAGGACGCTCCGTCTGGCGCTAATGACGGACAGAGGCCGTGATTGGGAGCGTGCCAGGGGCGAGCCGTCTGAAAAGACTGCAAGCACAGAGGGGGGGGAGGCCGCAATGGTCAACATACCGCATTGAGAAAAGAAAGAGAGACGGCGGCTTGGCAGCATGGGCACCGACCTGCGCCCACAAGAACTGCAAGCACCAAGCCGAGACGACTGATCATGTCTTTTAAAAGATGTGGATGCAAGGAACTGTATAAGACCCCCTCCAGCTGTCAAGGAGCACTGCAGCCCAGGGACGTGAGGACAGAGACAACGTTTCCCTGCACCAGTGACAGAGACTTCTGGAAGTACTTAGCAGGACCAAATTGGGCTGACAGTGAAAGAGACTCCAGGCAGCTGCGTCTCCCGATTCTCACTGTCCTGCGTGGAGTGCATAATTGTGCCCTCTTCTCAGGAGTCAGGAAGTCTTGTAGAACCGTTGAGACGATCAGAATTGCTAACTTCAATTAATGCTAAGACAGCTAGAGTCGCCTGAATCCTCGGCCTGGAGGGGACCGGCCAGTCTGCGTGCGAGACCGCGCGCGCGTGTGTACGCGCGGCAGTGCATGCGCCGGGGCCGGGGCATGCATGCATGCCGTGCTCCATGCAGACGCGGGTTGAACCATGGTTGAACCTTCAGAAAAGACAAGTTCCGACCGGCGACCGATGGTGCTCTTTGATTCGCGTTTGCATTCCCCCAGGCCATCCCTTCGTGGACCCCCTCTCGCTTCAGAATCACTTGGCAAGCAGGTTGAGCCTTGACACCTGGTTGGTTGGATCTTCGTGGGCGCTGTAGGCTTCTGGCAGACTGAGCCATCCGCGCCCTTGCCTTCACTTGCGCCGCAGACAGAGACCTGATTGTCCTGCTTTTGTCTTGGACGTGTCCTTTGCTTGTGAGCTTTCAGAAGATGCGAGTTGGCAGGGTGTTCGGAGGCTTCCTGTGCTTTGTAGGTGCGGGCGCGTTTGTTCGTCCGCCCAGATTTTTCACTTGCAGACAGGAGCCTCTCAGAACACGAACCTCTCTGCACAGGGCTGGGAATGGAGACAGGAGTGAGTCTGAGGCACCTGAGAGATTAGAGACAGCATCTCTTGCCAGGGGCTCTCGGAGGAACGCCCTGGTTCGGCAAGCAGGACTAGGAGTCTCTGCTGCCGTCTCCGCTGTCTCCTCTTTCTCCCCCGCCGCCTCTGCCGCCCTCCCCCAGTCCTCAGACCCAGGCTTCAAGTGGACTCCTGAGTGGGCATCTCGGAAGATTAAAAGCCAAACGGCGTCATGGGATCTGTCCGACGTGGTGGATGCCATCGACTCGAGTGAGCACATGAGGCTGAGCAATGGAGAGAGGGAAATGGTGTTGAACAGAAAGGCGATGGCAGAACTGTCAAAGAAGGACCTGAGAGACGCAGACTTTATACTTCTTGGAGAAGATCACCAAAACTGGGAGGATCACGCAGTGCAGGTCTGCTGTTGTCTTCTTCTTCTTCTTCTTCTTCTTCCTCTGCAGGCAGCCTTCTTCTTGTCTCGTCACTTGAATCCGTACCTCTCCCGCTGTCTTCCGATTCCGTTCCTGTCTGCACGGGGGGCTGGCTGCTCCTTCGTTTCTCTTCACCGCCCGCCCCGCTTCCATCTCGACTCCCCTAGTTTCCCTTCTCTCTCTGTGTGATTGGTTTGCACAGAAATCCTGTCTGCGTCTCTGTCCTGGTCTTTCTGTGCGTAATCAGACTCCGTCATTCGCTGAATTCCCGTCCCTCTGTGCGTGCTCTCCGAGTGCTTCAAACGTTGGTTTCTCAAGTGAAAATCCATCGGCGCTCCCCCCTTTCTGTTACCAGTTTTTTTCTTTCTTTGTCCACTTCCTCTCCGCTTGCTCATAAGAGACAGATGGAGGCACAATTTCTTCACCGAGATCTCCCTCTTTTGTTGACTTCCCGATCAACTGAATTGCTTTGCAGTTGATGGCGATTGAGTACCTGACCTCCATTGACAGAGACGCCAACTGGGCCTTGGGCCTGGAGATGTGTTTGGCCTCTCAGCAGTCCATCCTGGATGACTACACAGGATCCTCCATGCCCTTCGCGCAGGTGGTGCAGAACCTCGATTGGGACAATACATGGAGGTGGGGGGGTGCAGCCGGCGGGAAGGCAGGAAGATAAGGTGAAGGGGTGATCTGGACGCCTCTGTTGTCGTTTCCTTTAGCTGGCACTGTCCTGTCTGAGTGCTTCCTTCGTTCTCTTGAGGAGACGTCGATAATCCCTCCGTCCCTCTTTTTTCTTTTTGTTTGTGGGTGCAGATATGACCCTCAAATGTACTACCCGATTTTCGACTACGCGAAGAACAACGGTATCCGCCTGGTCGGTCGGTCGGTCGATCCGTCAGACTGAAATAGGGTATGGCTCTCTCCCTCTCTGTGTATGTGGGTGTGCGACAGATGTTCTTCATATTTGTGCTTTCAACCTGTTCGTCGGAAGTCATCCCTGCTGGTTCGTTGGTTTTTGTCTTCCTAGTCACTCAACGTGCACGAGAATGAATCGGTGCCTTTTTTTGTGTTCATTCACGTGACGCGATCGTTCGGCAATTGCATGCACCAACTGACTGGAGGTTCGTTTCACCGTACAGCAAGCAAATTTCCTGTCATGCGGAGCTGGCCTCAAACAACTAGAGTCGCACCTTTGATACCCCCCACCCGCTCTCTTCTCTTTTCTTTTCTTCTCTTCTCCTCTCTTCTCTTCTATTCTCTTCTCTTCGCTCCTGTTGGTGCTTTGCTTCCCTCCCTCGTTCCATCCATCCCTCTTTGTTGGCTTCCATCTATCCTTATATGCATCTATCTGTGCGCACATGCTTGTTGATCTTCTTTCACCCCCCCGCACCCCCCGCCTGCCTGTTGTCCACTCTCTTTCCCTCAGGTGGGTCTGAACATTCCCGAGGTGTTCGTCTCTCTGGTCGCACAGTCGGGGTACGACGACCTGCAGCAGACATTCCCGATGCTCCCCTGGCCCCAGATGGTTTTGGACGTTCCTGAACACAAAAAGTACTTTGTGCAGGTACGTGCATTTACTTTCATACAGAAAATAAAAGAAAACGCATAATGAAATATATATGTATGAAAGTAAATGCTGGACCTAGATGGTTTTGGACATTCCGGAACGCAAAAAGTACTTTGTGCAGGTACGGAGGGTAGGCAGCTGGGTGAGGGGGGCCATACGAGATTGCAAGGGAGGGAAAGAGGATTGATCAACATTGAACACCACCTGCTTACACTCATCGAAAAACAAAGTCTTTCGATGAAGGACTCCAGGTGTTCCATTGGGGGGGCGTTTAGTTTAGGTTGGTGTGTGCTCTCCTTTTTTCGCGATTGGTTTAGATGGACCCACACGGCTGCATGCCGAAGAAGGAAGGCGTCTTCCTGAGACTTCTGCGAATGACAATTTCTTTTTCGTCTTTGCAGACAAGAATGCATAGCGATTTCTTCCAACTTCTCGTCACAAAGGCCCATGCATTCACTCACAGAGAGAGATACGTACTTCTTTTTCTTTCTGTGGAGCATGGAAATGGATATCTTCTCCACCGCTGGATGCGGCAAACGGTCACATTGCGACGTTTCCTTCGAATTGACGCACGCGAAACAAATTGGGTCCCCCAAATCTGCAACGTCCACATGAGTGTTGTGCATGCAGGGAGTTGCCGAAAGCCACGGCCTAAACAACCTTGACAACATGTACCAGGCTTACACGCTGTGGGAAGAGTCGATGGCAGAGCGGGCGGCCAGCTGGTTTAAGTCAGTGGAAGGAAGGACTGCATTCAGGGTGCAGTTCTGACAGAAGGAAGCTATGCAGTGCGACTCGGATCCTTCCTTTGCCGCGTCTTCTTCCTTCCTCCTCTTCTTCTTTCTCTTCGGCTTCAAGAAGATTTGAAAGGCTTTCTTTGTTTCCATGTCGTTCAGCGCGCAGGTCTAGGTGAAGGGTCTGCACATGCATGCAGTCCATTTCTGATGAGACGAATCAAGATGAACTGAATCAACGGGAGACGAAGATAGGTGAAAGGAGAAATATGCTTTGGAGATGGACGAAGACAGAAGGAGCTCGAAGGAATATTATCTTGATGAGACCAGCTGGAGATGAAAACAGATAGAAAAATTGGAGATTGAAGAAAAAAAAACGGGTGAATTCCTGCCGCTCTTCGGAAAGGACACAAAGGGTGCTTCTGTGTGTGTGTATGCGTGTGTGAGTTTCGGTGTGTTGATGCTGAGTCTGAATTGTGCCACCCTGACAAGACAAACGGGGGGGAGCGGTAGGGGAATTTTCTGCAGAGAAAGAAACCTAGGCATTTTTTCATCTGCTTGCAGGTTTGAGCAGGACGCCATTTATGAGTTTGAGAGGTTCAGGAAACTGCGATCTCAGAGGAGATGGGGGGAGAGAAAGGCAAGTCAGAAAGCGATTTCAAACGTGTGAACAAAACAATTTGTTAATGGGCACACTCGGAATGTGGAGAAAAACTCTGCACTGTGCTTTCGAACAGTCTATCAGTTGGTAACGGAGCATGAATGAATCTGTCTGCCGAAGCGAGTCTGTCTTCTTCTTCATCATCTTCTTCTTCTTCTTCTTCGTCTTTGTCCCTTACATCCCTTACGTGTCTTCTAGAGATTTCGCAAAGAGAGGACAAAAGAATCCTGTCAGATGCGAGTGACGCTCCTCGCTGGTAGACGAATCTCTTCGAAGTCATCAAATTCCTTCCTTCTCTCTCCTATGTCAAGCTGCCTCCAGGCTCTTGCCTCTGCAAAAGCAAACGGCAGGAGGCCAGATTTTACGTTTAGAAATGTTGTTGGGCCGCGTGTGAAAGGAAATGTGTACCGTCAAAAGTAGTGAAGACAGGTAGAGGAAACTGGGAAGGCTGTTATTAGGGAATGCGGTTGATTTGCTCCTCATCCTCCCTTCAACACATGACTGAGTGCATAAAGAGAATCGCTAAATGCAGAATTCGGTTCTTTTATGAATACACACCTACATATGTAGACTTTCCACATGCCTTTTGAGTGTATGAATGCAGGAGGTTCCTCGGAGCATTGCTGAGTGCGGCGCCGGGCTGTCTGACCGTCTCGCGCGTCCCCGCATGATCGTGATGGCAGGGCGCCGCCACGTGGGGCACCACAGTGGTTTGGCGGACCGAATTTTGCGTCGTTTGGTTCCCGAGGAGAAGTTGACGAAGGCCTCGTTTAAGGACTTCAGGGGTGACATTGAGAGGATGGAGAAGGAGGACGAAGTGGAGAAGGACAGGAAGGAGGCGGGGGTGTGGGGTCTGTTCGGACAAGAGAGTCCGGAGCAGGCAGACAGAAAGTCGAATCAGAGGATACAAGCATTGGTAGAGCAGGGGTTCAAAGCCAAACCTGAGAAGCTGCCGCTACCCAAAGTGAGGACACTAGCTCGATACGATCCTACAGAGACTGCCCTCACCCCTGGCAGCGTTCTCTCAACGTTGGATTGGACTTTCACGTCTGAGCCGAAGGATTGGCCTGGGTTGGTTGCTTACATGAAGAAGTCAAAGAGTCAGCTGTCTCGAGAGTTGTCCCTTGTGGAGAAGAGGGAGAGGGAGGCGAGGAGAAAGGTTCAGGAGATGCAGGCGAGACAGAAGAAGTTGTTGGAGCAAGCTGCGAAGGGGCAGATGCCGGGAGGGGGCAGATTGCCGGACCCTTACGGGGGTGTGGAGGATGATGGAGGAGACGGCAGGGGCGGTCGTTTGTTGCCAGAGCAGATGAAGGGCCAGTCTTTTGAGGCCCGCGGCCCGTCGCCGGGCGTTTCCTCTGAGGGGTCGTTTGAGCTTCTTGCGGATTTGCGATCTCGACAGGCACAGACTTTAGCGGGAGGGGACAGAGAAGGGGGGGTAATGCGGCCGTCTGCCGCCCTCCGTGAGATCGCTCATCGGACTCCGCTTTCTGGAGAGAAGGGGGCGGGGGGAGAAGGCTGGCCGTCTGTTGCCGGCTTGGGCCCTTTGAAATCTCGGGCAGCTGGGTGGGCATGACGTTCAGACATCGTTCAAACAAATGGCGGTATCTCAGCCTGAAAGGAACAACGTAGTAGCTTCTAAAGACCTTCGGTTTCAGGCCGCATACATAGAAACGTCTGTCGATTCTAGTCGATTCATTTCTAAAGTAGATTTCTACTCAAACTTTGTTCAGACTGGGTTGAAAAACAGATGAACGGTAGCTCTTCGTAGCTCTTATTAATTCGCTCGCTGCCCTCTCTGTTCTTGTAATAATTTCCTACAGTTTATCATCATTTAATATAGTGGAGTTTGAAAAAATATAAAAAAATGAGGGATGTAGATATGTATTCATTAAATACTATTTATAGGGCGATTGCGCTATCGAGTATGATGCTAGAAGCAGCTAAATATGAATTATATATAGAATTATAGTCATATTTTAAATATTACTCCTACGTAAGTGGACTGGCTTTTTTGTAGCTGTTTCAAAGACTTTTGAAGCTTGGAGTCAGGCGTGTCGGGCGCGGGCGCCCTAGGGATCCCTAGGGTACCCAGCCCGACATCGCGTTACGGCCACGCGGCGTGCGTCCCGGGCGTGCGCCCCGCGTGCACGTGTGGCAACCTCCGCATGCAGCCTGCAGCGGCCTCTGAGAGACGGGCCTTATTTTTAGCCCGTTTAATTGAACTGTACCAAAAAAAACTGCTAGTATACTGTCAGCTAACTTCATTGAAGTTTCATCTATAAGACTAATGATTTGATCGTGCACAAGAGCTTGTCGTGAGAAGTCTTCGAGTGGAAAACGTACAGTGTCACCACGGAAAACACTTTACTACTTTCATGATCGGTTTTTTGCCGTCTCCTTTCTTAATTCCTCCTCTCGCTCTTCCAACAAAATGCTGCGAATGCCTGAGGCCCCCACACAGCAAGAAGAGGAGGAGCAGAAACATGATCAGGAGGCGGAAGTCTCAAGAGGGCTGGAGGCCCTCAAGAAGTCTATGGAAACTCCCAAACACCAGAGGTACACGGTCTGTTTAAAGAAAGCGACCTAAAGCACCCAGAGTAGAAAGCTGTCTTCAGTGTCTTATATTTCTGCATTTCTGGATGCAGGTACGTGATGTCGTTCAAGAAGCCCGACATGGCTTACGGGGTCCCCCGCTTCATTATCGACGGCGACCCCAACGATCCCCAAATGATTATGGTGAACGCCACCCAGATCCACACACACTTAGAGGAGTACTTGAAGACCCTGCACGTGCAGACCTCCACTCCCCTGATCACTTATGAATCCTTCGGGTTTGTGGGTGGAGACGACATATACTACATGGAGTTTGCCTCCAACCTGACCGCCATGAACGCCTACTTCCAATTGATGATCAGTCCCCCTTGGTGTTTCAGGGGAGAGAGGGTCGAGTTTGAATTGAAAAAACTCAACAGTCTAGTCAGCCAGCCAGCCGACCAGCCAGTCAGTAAGTTCTTCAGTCAGTTCTTCAGACAGTCAGTCTGACAGTCAGTCAGGCAGGCACTCAGTCAGTTCTTCAGTCAGTTCTTCAGTCAGTTCCGCGGGCACCCCACTTGGAAAGATCAACGGCATTTTTAAGAAAAATAAAAGATGAAAAATGAAAGATTTGAAGCACTTTTGTAAAAAAAGAAAAACTGATAATCAACACTAGAAAGAATGACTAAACAGGCATAAAAAAAAAATTTCTGCCTGTGGCGTACTTACAATCACCTCAAAACTGATTGTTAGCTCTGGAAAAAATGAACAAAATGCAAAAGTTTGACATATTGATCTCGAAGTCATATTAACTTACACACTAACAATATGTTTATCTTATATTATCTTTAATATCCTAAAATTAAAAGCAAAATTAAAATTTTTAACTTTAATTAAACGATCGAAGGTCTTTTTTCTCACTTTATTCTGTAGTGCAGAGACTGGCGGAGGCTGGGTTATCAAGTACCATCAAATATACTTACAACCTTTATAAAAAAAAGTATCTCTGCGGTGGTTAAATTCCTTCCAGCAAGAGGGACAGGAGCAGAAAGATCTCCAAAAGGCCACTGTTGTGGTTCAAAAAAAATGAAGCATGGTTTAAACAGAAACTTGTTTGTATTGTCTGGCCAATCATGGTTTTATTTGAAACCATCATACTCTCCATATGCCTTGATCTTCAATTTTTTTCAACAAAGTCATGCAATTAAACACCTGTAAAAAACGCAAATCCAGCCTTTCGGGGCCGGGTTTTTAGCGAAAGACTAGCGTGCATGTATACATGGGCTGGGGTATTTTTGTTTTGTAAGTGCCCCCCGCTTCGCTTTCCGGGGCCATGGGCTGGGGTATTTTTGTTTTGTAAGTGCCCCCCGCTTCGCTTTCCGGGGCCATGCTTCGCGCGCGCATCGCGCGCGCATGCATGCATTCCCCGCCAACGCAAGGAGAATCATGCAAGGAGACGGCAGCATCATTGCACACAGGATTCAAGGACCAGAGAGACATTAAAGAGATTCAAAGACTCACGAGGAGGAGCGTCGGACGACATGAAGTGCATGGTCAGTGCATGTCCTAGACTGGCTCACAAACCAGGCTGTCACAAAAATAGGTACGTGGAAATGCGGAAAGACGGAGGGAACGGAAGCTGGGTCGTCAGGTACATACTTCACCTACAGGATCGAGCTTCACACTGAAATCTTTAATTGTGCCCAAGGTTCTACTGAAGTAATTCAGACATCCGTGCCAGAGATAAAAAGTCGACGCGTGCACAAGAGATCCAAGCTCTTTCATTCTGCCTGAGGCTGAGCTTCCTCTCTGCAAAATAGACGGAAGCCCCGGCGCCTCAGTACCGTCTATATACGTGTCCAAATCTCCACTCCCTCGCATTCCAAAGATGACGACCAGATTGCATAGGTCAATTGAAAAGAAATTGGAAGAGAACCAGCCGTACGATGCCAGCCAGATGGTCAAGACGCTCTACGCGAGAGCGTGCAACAAGGGGAGCTTCCACGAGGCTGCCGACATGGCCTTCGACTTTGCTTTGAAATTTGCCCAGAAGGAACTGTACACCATCGCAGCGGATTTTGGCATGATGATGGTACAGGCTTGGGAGAACGCGTGTACCTCCAACGCGTCGGTGGGAGAGATAGAGATGGATGGATCTTCAGCACAGAGTGTACAGAGCAGCAGGGCAGCCTTCTTCTCCCACGAGGACAGACGGCAAAAGATTCAGACAGTCCTCTCCGCCTGCCCTCCCAAGAGCTCAAAGGACAAATTCAAATTCGTCGAAAGGGCAGTGAAGAACAGCATCTCCGATGAGGTGCCAGATGGAGACCCAGGACTTCATAAACTGGTGGGTGGGGGGGGTTGCATAGATGAAATCTTTTTCACGTCCTACCCTTTGGTCTCCTGCCATCTCTTCCCGTCTCCACTCTTTCCGTGAATTGGCGGAGCCCTATTTGTGTGTCGAAGCGTCTCCTTCTCTCGTCTTCGCTCTTAGTCTGTCTTGTCTGCGCCTTGGCTTTTCTTTTCTTTGCACTCCTCTCGCTTTGTTTTCTCTTTTGAAATCTTCTTGCCTCGTTTCGTTTCATCTTCATCCGTCTCAAATCTTTCCGTTTTCGCGTCTCTTCCCACCTCTTTCCTCTGCCTTTCTGCTCTGCTGTCAACTTGGATTATCTTTCCTCGTCTTCTCTCTGTGGATGAAGGCTGTCTCCTCACCTCCAGGATTCTCTCTTGCATGTTCGTTTGGAGTCGGTGTGGTTTCTTCCGCTTCCATCTCTTCCTGTTTTGCCCTCTTGTCTGGTCTCTCTCACCTCGTTCCCTCTCTTCTCCTCTCTGTTTGTCGTCTGCTCTCTGTGTTTTTTGCTCTACCCGCCGCTTCTCGTGTTTTTCCTTCTTGTCTGGGTCTTCTCCTCTGCTCCCGTCTCGTGCGCGTCAGTCAAAGTCCATTGTTCCGTTCTTTCCCTTCAATGTGTCGGTCCATCCGTCCGGCCCTCCATATGGTGTCTTCGTAGGGCTCTCTGGCATGGGGATCTTTTTCTCCCTCCGTCCCTTCGCACGGCTGCCTGCCTGCCTGCCAGAAATCAAGGAGCTTTGCGCGAATTCACCATTTTCCCTTTCTACGTGTTCCTTTCTCTCCTGTCCCTTACCCCTTCCACATCAGCCCCCCCTTTTCTTCTGTCTGTTTCTCGCCCTTCTACCATTCTTTTGCCTTCTCTCTGCCGTCTCTTTTTGGCCTTTCCGGCCTCCCATAGAATCTGTTGTTCGTTTTCTCTCTGCATCTGCGTCGTTTCTGTCCCTCACTTTCCCTCCTCCTCACATCATCTCTATTGCTCTCTTCCTCCCTCCCTCTCTCTCTCTTCTCTCTACCCCGTAGACCCCCTTTCCCTCCACCCCCGCTTGTTTGTTGGATTGTCTTTTTCTGCTGCGTCTTTGTCTAGTAGTCTTTCTCCGCCTCCCCTCCGTTCGCCTTTTGGCGACTCCTCTGGCCACTGCATACGTTCATCCATGCGCCCTCCTCCCCTCCTTCAGGCAGGTATCGCTCGGACGTTTGCCCTCTGCCTTATTGCAGAAAAAAGAGATTACGTACAGCGACACGATGGAAACCATGCAATTCCATTCGTACATGTGCGTGGCTTCAGTCACCTCTGTCTGGCAGCGTCTCCCCCTTTTTTCTTTCTTTCCGACCGAGCACGCAGAAAGAAAGAAAAAACGGCAGATGCCTTTCCTACTTCCGTTCATCCTCCAAGAGCCCCCCCCGTCTCTGCATGTGCAGGCAGGGGAGGCCTACCTGTCCGTGCATTTTCTTTCTGTATGTATTTCTTTTTCTGTATGTGATTCTGTATGAAAGAAAATGCATGCTCCGTCTCTGCATGTGCAGGCAGGGGAGGCCTACCTGTCCGTGCATTTTCTTTCTGTATGTATTTATTTTTCTCTATATATTAATATATGATTCTGTATGAAAGAAAATGCATGCTCCGTCTCTGCATGTGCAGGCAGGGGAGGCCTACCTGTCCGAGGAGGAATACGGCAAGGCCCAGCTCCACCTGGTCTTCTGCGGGGACGTCCAGCTGCTCCTCGCTCTGCTGGCTGCATGGAAGGCCAAGTGCTACGCATCAGAGAGGGACCTTCTGGTCCTCCGTCTCGTGCTCGTGCTGCTTAGCATGAAGGACGTCGCCACTGCAGACGCGCTGGTGAGGGAGTACGCGGATCTGGATGCGCCCTTCGTGGATCCCCCACTGCAGTTCGCCTATCTACTCGTGGAGGCCTGCAAGCAGCAGCAGGTCGGATTCTACAAGCACATCAAAACGAAGTACACACTCGTCCTCAGAAGGGATCCGGCGTTCTCTGAGTGTCTGGCGGTGATTGAGGCTGTGTGTCTGGGGATGGAGGAACAGAGGGGGGCAGGGGGGGGTCTGGGGAATCTGATGGGAATGGTGTCAAACCTGATGAGGAACTTGAACGAGACGGCAGAGGAGGACCCCTGAGCATCCATCAAAAAAACACATACGCTTTGATGCATTCATTGTGTGCGAATCCAGCCGGCTCTCATTTCGTGCCACGGAAGCCTCTAGAGATTCGTAGTAGAGAAGCCGAAAGGGAAGCGCGATAGTTTTCTGACTGAGAAAGTTGAATCGAGTAGAAATACCCTCGTTATAAGTAAACCATAACTTACAAACAAGTAATATACAACGCAATACATAATGCCACACCGGCCAGAGTAGTGATGTCGGTACTCAGGCTGATAACTGTGTAAGTTATAAGTTTCAATATCACTTTTAAAATGTATAAGTCACTGCATGGCAGGTTCAATTAATAGTTTGTAATTCAAGTTTTACTTTATATTTTTTTATAGATCACAAAATTACTGGCTTGAAGTTAGGTTTAGAGTAGGGAAAAAGGTAGGTTATGAGATTAGGTTATAGGTTATTGGCCCTCCAGTTATGATAACCGGTCATAACCGGCGGTTAACCGGGTTAACCGGTAAGAGCTTATAAAAACGACATTATACTATGATTATAGCTAGAAACAACTTCAAACAAACAAACTTGAAAAATTACTGAAAATATAATGAAATTAACGGTTGTAAAACTTTGTT
>JAHBMJ010001406.1:20000-27500 GCA_018398765.1 Chromera velia
AACGCAAAGAAAGTTCTAGTTGATGCGATCAACTTCACTTACTGTGTGGAAGACCGAAGGCTCCGAAACTTCCTCCGCGGACTCGTCGTCCTCGTTGGTGTCGGTGAAGTCGTAAAATTTCAGAGGGGGGCGGGGGAGCTCAGGCATCTGGGGGGCGGGGTGGTCACCAGGATCGTAGGTCCCGATCATCCCCCTCTGGTGGTCGATTAGCAGAGGCCCCTCGGGTGGGGGATTCTTTAGAAGTCGTTTCGTGCGCATGTGCAACTCCTCCGGGTAGCAATAGGTGGAGAATGGATGGATCGCCTCGTCCCTCTGCCTCTGCAGCCTTTGAGCCTCGGTCTCTACTGTGTCGGTCATTTGCTGTTTCCCTTCTGAGTGACTTCTGGCGACAACTTGCTCTGATCGTGACTGTTCTTAATTAACGAGAGATCGGGAATTCTTGGTGCCCTTTTGCGTCGGTCTCATGCATGCGCAGTCCTATTGCCTTTCGCCTCTCCTGCATGAATCTGCATAGAGTTGGACATGCAGGCTCCGTCCCTCTTTCTGCCATTACATATATATACAAGCAAGCATGTATCGGTCAGCATGCAGGCAGAATGCGAATTGTCCCCCCAATTAATCTGTCGCTCGCATTCGCGCGCGCGCGCGACGGAAAAAAAAATGCAAAAGTCAGCTGTATATTGATGCCAGGCTTCATGTGCATGTGCAACACATGAACACAAAGAAATAACTGTTTAATAACACCGATACACTGACACAATATATATGTAAAGAGACCTCTTCGCTGGCTGTTTTGTTGAAAGATCCAAAGAGATCTGGAGGATCAGAGTCATTCTGAAAAATCGAGAGCTGACATGTGTACGCAGCCATCGATCCATTGTACAAATTTTGACTCCGTAAGGAAAGGTATATGATGCATGCAAACCCTGGAGGCCAACTTCATGAATGCATGCAGTCTACTGTTAGCCCGTCTACATTCAGTCCAAGAATATTCCATGCCTTCAGACGGGAAGAACAGACGACTGGAGTCATCCAAATGTGTGAGAGAGTCCTGATAGATCGACTTTACCGCAATTGACTTGATACAAGCAGTGCAGCAGCTCGCCTCTCTGCGATCGTGATGAGATCCAAAAGGCGGCAGAAGGCGTTGTCTGTGTTATGCATTTGGGTGTGTTTCCTGGTCCTTGGCGCCTGTGCCTCCTTCTACGGGGACTCTTCACAGGGACAGACAGAGCCGCCCTCTTCTTCCCTTTTCGAATCTGCAGAGGAAGACCCTTCAGGTCAGCTGCATGGGAGGGTGCATGCATGAGCGTCTCCTTCCGTGCGTACAGGGGCCTTCCTTCTATGCCTCCTATGCAGAATCAAACCATAGTGGCTGCCTGCAGACTTTCTGATGGGATGTCCCTGGTGGCCTGAGGCAGACGACGATGCCAGCTCAGACGGCAGCGAGCAGTTGGGGCCGCCCTCACTCGAACGCCAACGGAGAGACCTCTACGCGTCCATCCCAGTCCTTCTGAGGGAGAGCGTCAGCGAGTTTCTTCCCGCTGCCTCCTTTTCCGCCACTATGAGGAGTGACGAGGTCAGGCCGGTACGGCTACGGGACGTAGACGGCGTGTGTCTGTGCACATGCGTGCGTTCGAGTACATCAGGACATGTAGACGCTGTGTGTCTGTGCACATGCGTGCGTTCGAGTACATCAGTACATGTAGACGCTGTGTGTCTGTGCAGATGCGTGTGCTCGAGTACATCAGTACATGTAGATGGAGTCTGTGGTTATGTAGACGTGTAGATGTTGATACAGAGTGCGTCCGTTCTCATGCGTCTCTTCACTCATGAGGGAGGAAAAGCAGAGACCGCACAAGAAGAAAAACGGGTTTTCATAGTATGCACTCTCTCTGTGGCACACTAGAAAGAAAGAAAGAAAGGAAGGAAGGAAGGAAGAAAGAAAGAAAGAAACAAAGAAAAAACAAAGAAAGAAAGAAAAAAAGAAAGAAAGAAAAAAAGAAAGAAAGAAAGAAAGAAAGAAAGAAAGAGGGAAGGAAGGAAAGAAAGAAAGAAAGAAAGAAAAAAAAAAAAAAAAGAAAGAAAGAAAGAAGGAAGGAAGGAAGGAAGGAAGGAAAGAAAGAAAGAAAGAAAGAAAGAAAGAAAAAGAAAGAAAAAGAAAGAGAGAGAGAGGTTCGTGCGTGTTTAGAGAATGAACGTGCATCCTTTCTCGGGTTGCAGGTTTCCATCGGGCAAAAGCGCCTCTTCTTTGAGGTCGCAGCCGCAATCTCCCTGGAAGACGCGGAGGCAGTCACCAGGGCATTCCAGGTAGGTCATTGACGCACGCACTCCCTTGCTCTATTCGGAAATTGCGGGTTTACTTGTTGCGCATTGATGAAAGAAAACAGAGAGTGCCGCAGAGAATCAAACGCTCAAAGCAGAAAAACCAAAGTGTGAGTCACCTCTTTGTGCCAGCCACCCATTTGGTCTCTTTCAGAGAGCCTCTCCCCTTCGATCCTTGCCATTCCAGGTGTTTCGCTCACCGTGTACCTTTCGCCCCTCCGTCCCTCCGTCAGCGCACTCAGGCTCGTTTGTCCTTCCTAACATCGTGTTAGTCTGTTGTCTGCACTTGTCGACACATAAAGACATGTAGATGTTGTGAGACATATTCAGATGCACTTCGACATAATTCGTGTGCAGGATGCGGCTTCTTGTGGTATCAGAGGAGACCTGAGGAGTTTGCACCTGGGGGCAGACTTTAAAGCTCCAATGGTGGGTCTGTCTGTGGAACTGACAACATAAATTAATGTCCTCATCGTTTTCGTTTCCCTTCAAATTCTTTGCCCTTCTCTTTGGATGTTCTTGTTGTCATGAGGCAAGACTGTGGTCGGCAGAGAGAGAAAGAGAAAGCAGAACAGGCACCGAGAGAGAGGGAACCAACGGAATGTGCGTACACCACACGACGATTGAGAGAAAAGTCCGACCGTGAGGGGAGAAAGGGAAGCTCGGAGAGCAAGGCAGGGCTCTAGCTTCATTAAAGTGCACAATCGTACCTGCACAAAAAAAGAGACTCGATGAACGAACGAACTCCCTATTCAAACAGACTTTTTGTCCCCTTGTCTATTCATATGCCCGTGCATTTGTGCGCGTGTCTGCTTCTTCACGTGTCCCCCACGCATGCATGCAGACTCTGCACCCTAGGGCCCCCTTTCTCCCGAGTCGTATGAACGTGTTCCATCTCGCGATCGCGAGGGGACACGCGAAGGTGCTTTGGGAGGTTGTGAAGAGACTCACAACGCCTTTTGTGGTCAAAGGGGAAGGTCGGTCCTGCCATTCATCGCTAACTGAGAATGCACCAAGGAGAAGTGGAAGCCAGGCAGGAAGAAACAGTGGAAAAAAACTGAGAAGGCTATCTGAAAAATTCTCAAGGAGTGTTGTTGCCTTTACATCATTCGTGGCGACGCGCACTCCACTAATGGAATTCAGACTTGCGGACATGAGCACACATAAGTGTCTGAATTAATCTTTGAGATGTCCATGTATCTTTTTCTCACTTCACGTACATGAGCATTCATTCTTTGCTTTGCGTGCGTGCGTGCGTGCGTGGGTGTGTGCAGGAGGGTCCCCCCCCAGCGCCTACTACAGCGGTCTTTCGGATCTTCGGGCAGACGCCTCTGGGCCTCTCTGCACTGCAACCCCACCCACAACGAGGGCAGGGAGCGGCACTGGGTGGAACTTTCAGGAATTGCCTCTGGAGACCTTCGCGCGCATCGGCTGCAGGTGAGGTAGAAAGACGGACGGAGAGACACGTAGAGCCAAGTAGACCGACAGACACGTACAAGCAGGCAGATCGACAGACACGTACAGGCATTCAGACTGACAGACACGTACACGCATTCAGACTGACAGACACATACACGCATTCAGACTGACAGACACGTACAAGCAGGCAGACTGACAGACACGTAGAGGCAGACAGACCGGCAGAGAGATTCACAAACATCAAGGGAAGTGATCAACAGACGAGGTCTTCAAGCAATGAATCGTTGACTGAAGCGCAGGCGTTGAGGGAACCTGAAAGAGATAGTCAGCATACACATGATCGATCCACTGCTGAAGGGTGCCTTGTTTGTTGATCTATGTATTCATATGTTGCATGCAGGAGGAAATGCATGTTGACTGCTGAGGAGCCCCCCGTCCCCTGTGACCCTTTTTTGGGCATTCGTTGGAGGGACGCCCAGGTTGATGAGCAGGCCAACATCAGCCTGAGGGAGGTGTTTGAGTTCCTCACAAAGGAAATGGGGGCAGATGCCCTGGGTGGGGACCTGCTTGATCAGCAGGGCTCTGGGTTGAAGGTCGATACGGGGTTGAAGGATGTGGATGCGGATGGAGTGGGAGACAATCGGGTGTTCTCATCCCCCGTCCTGTATGCGTTCTTTCTGCAAACAAACCAGGTGAGTGAATGGACCGGACCATGCATGGGGTAAATGGGAAAAGTGTTGCATGGTCATGCATGTGTGGATTGGATGCACACGTGGAGGCGGCGAATCGTGCTTAATGTGTAGTTGCCTGTCTTGTGTTCATCCGCAGGTTCGCGAATAGTTTTTTGTGGCAGACAAAACGCACAAGTTCATCCCCACGCTTCGTCGTCCTTTTTTTTCCTTCTTTTCGTGTCTGAAGCAAGAAAGCAACCAGCGATAGAAAGGCCTCCTGGAAGCATGTGTGCATCTATGTGTGCATCCATTTTCATGCAGATCGATTTGTTTCTGAACGGTCTCCTGCCTTCCGAAGAAGACCAGGCAGATGACGACGCTCTCAAGTCCCACCCCCTAGTCACGATCAGGGACCCTTTCGGGGCCTCCCTATTGGACTACGCCGTCAAGTTTGGGCCTGCCGGGGTCCTCCGCAGAGTGTCGGGCCTCCCCATCACAGACGGCTCCCAGCCGGTCACTGCGCTCCACCACGTCATGTGCGGGACCCCCATCGGGCCCTTCGATACCGTGCGGTTGGGACTCTCCACAGGGGACAGACACTGGGTCGGTACGGCTTCTCTCGCTACCTCTGTGTGTGTCTGTGTGCATGTTCACTCATGTTCGTGAGACTTTGGGTGATGGTTCCCTGCAGGGGAAAGGGGGGCTTAGAGGCCTTCCTCTGTTTCTGCATTGGCATTCTTGGTTCCGGTCAGCGTCGTTCCCTGTCTCCTTTGCATACAGGCCTCCAGCATGTGAGTCTTCCTTGAAGTTGTGCAACCTTTTTTCCGTCTACGTGCAGGTAGGGCCCCAGCCAATAACGACTGCGGACCACTGGCGGGAGGGTGGGGACAACAGGAGACAGGAGGGACTTCTCGAGGCTGCTGGCCGTTTGGCTCTTCTCTTGGAGAGAATGGAGAAGAAGGGACCGTCGGTGGAGGCGGTGACGCTGGGAACGGTTAGTCGACCGCTTCTTCGTGCATTTAGAGAGCCCCAGTAACACAGAACGAAAAGCAATACCGCACATGTTCCGTACATGAGTCCATATATGTGCATTTGTATATGTGGGCATCATGAGTAGGGCTTGTGACTCTCAGGAGGGGGGGAGCTGGTTGCAGAACCTCTTCTGAGCAACACAACCCATGGAGAGACTTCTATGCGCTTTTTGCATGGGTATGGGGTTCACTATCGCAGTATGTAACAAAAACAATTTCTCTTCATACATTGATCGTCTGTCTCTGCTGTAATGCCTGCAGAGTGTGGATCATAACCACCAGACAGACCTGACTCTCGAGCAGATGGGTGGCCACCCCAGCATTCTCCACTGCGCTCTGGAGTTTGCTGCAGTGATGAAGCCCCTGGAGGCATTGCAGGAGAGGGAAAGGGACATGAAGGGAAAGGCAGAGGAGGCACTGGACCCCATCTACTCAACTTCCGAGGGGGCCGAGGGGCAGGGAAGGATGGTCAGTGAATGCGTGCGTCAGTCAGTCAGTCAGTCAGTCAGTCAGTCAGTCAGTCAGTCAGTCAGTCACGGAGTATTCATGCGTGTATGCATATGTGACATGGATGGAGAAATTAATGCAGGCAGGGAAACAACGCATGCATGAATGCAGACATGGACAGGTGCATGGTTTTCTCTTCATTCGATCGTCTGCACATGCAGATTGAAGTCATCACATGCCGCTGGCCTGCATAGCCCTGCAGCCTCTGCATCCTCCCTGGCCTCCATGCTGTCCGCTGCACAGCAGAGATGAGACCAATTTATTATTAGATGCAGCAGTCGAGCACGTGCATTAATGTTTGGGAGCAAATGCGTGCTGCGTGGGTGCCAGGAATCACTGCCTCTTCCCCCCGTCCCTCCGTTCTCTCTCACATTCTCACTACTTGAATTTCTGAGTGCTTGCAGTCATGGGCAGATGCGATCGCCTTCTTCCCCAGAGTCACAGAGGAACTAATCAGGAGCACAAGGAGCCGCCCCCAAATTCTCAACAAACGGTCCCCGGTGGACTTTTGCACTCCTCTCCAGAGAAGCCTCCTGTTCTCACAGTCAGCCAGTGACCACCAGACGAATGCATTTATCTAAATGAAGTGTCTTCGTGTGTTCTTCCACACTTGTTTCTTTTTTCATTGCTATACGTGCCCCTGGGGAAGCCTCATCTCAGGACAGATTTGTATGCTTGTTAATTGTGTTGCGGAGTGTTTGCATGTACCCTGGTTTCCCTTCCCCCCTCCAACCTCTTCTGAGCGTGCGTCATTCCTTGCATCTGCATGCATGCAGGTGGGAGATTACCAAACTTCTCTGGCAGCACGGGGCGGATGTGAACGCGGTGCCTTCCAGATACGAACAGTGGGACCACGTCAGTCTGTCTGTCTGTTTGTTTGTCTCTCTCCATAACAGCCTCTTTTCTTTCTGCACAAAACTCCAGGCGTCGAAGAAAGAAGGGGTCGATGCATGTGGAAGGGTCCGGGGGGGCTGCGTCTCCGTGGATAGTGGTATAGAGACTTCAAGCGGAGTCACATCAGCAGGTTATGTATTTCACTGAGTGCTTCCTTCTATCCCTTTTTCTGTTGCATGCAGTTGCACCGTCGCTACGGATCCAGTATGGACGCAGTGCGGCTCCAGAAACAACAGGCTGAGCTCCTGCCAATCGCGTTCTCCACAGAGGATCCTCTGTTCTTCTCTCCGGAAAGAATAGGGGACTGCGGAGGGTCCAGCTTTCTGCAACTGGCGGTCTTCAGGTCCGTCTAGTTCTTTGTAAATCCTTTTTTCTATAGATCATACGTCGGTTTGATATGTCTGTGATCCGCACGCACCTCTTTGAAACATAGCATCGATCATACTTTTGTTTTGTGTGTCACATGCGCACCTTACAAAATCCCTTGTCCATTAATTCAGGCGCACAATTCCGGTTCTACGCCATCGATCTTCACTGTGTTTCTGTGCCCATGAACAAAAGGCGTGTATCTTTCTTTTTCAAAAAGTAGACAGCTAGGCAGCAGCCGTGTTCGGCTGGGGGTTTGCACCTGTGTGTGTCCTCCCCCCTTAATT